>JAITYX010000200.1:0-37313 GCA_021018815.1 Talinum fruticosum | reverse complement strand
CTTCTTTTATATATTGTTTCATAATACCACCCCAATAAATGTCTAAACCAATGCGTTTTCTCTCTCTCTCACCTACCAACTACTAGGGGTGTGCAAAAAAATCAAAACCGAAAAACCGATCCAAAAAATCGAAAACCGATCCAAAAAGCGGTTAACCGATTAATTTTTATAAAAATCAGTTCGATTAACCGAACCAAATTTTTTCCCGATTCATGGTTCGGATACGGTTTGAGATCTAACAATTTTCGGTTAACGATTTTAATCATAGGTATAAAAGGCTTGAAACCCTAACTCGTGCGCCCTTCTCGCTCTCTTGCTTGGTTCTCTAGTTCTCTTGTTCTCTCGCTCGGCGCTCGCTCTCCCTCGCTCTCTTTCTCCCTCTGCCTCCTCCTCTCGTCCTCGTCATGCGGCCACGGCGACCTACCGACGATTACCGGCGACGCTCGGTTCGTCTCGAGCTCCCCCTTTCTCTTTTTTTTTTTTTTTTTTTTTGCGAATTCGTGTTTGGTCTTTTGGGGAAATTGTCGATTTTGGGATATCCATGTTGGTTTTGGGGAAATTGTCACGAGAATAAATTGCTTTCTGTCTTGCTGTCGCTGTCTTCGCTTCTTCGCTCGATGCTTCGGTGCTCGCTTCTGCTTCCTAGAATTCCTTATGTGCTTTGCTTTTTTGGACTTGAATTTGTGTATTTTAGTTTGAGAACAATTTGTTTTCTTTGTCGCGAACTAAATTACTATTGTGTTTTGTACGAAATTACCACTCGACCACTCGACCAAAACATGGTGTCCACCGGCCGAACTAAGTTGATGTTGCTACTAAGTTCGAATTCATTTTTGTCCTAATGCTTGCAACTAGCGAAGCGAACCAAATTTTTGGATTTATTTTTGCAAAACTTTGAATTTATTTTTCAAATACCGGTTAACCGCAAACCGATCCGATTTTTCCGGTTAATCGAACTTTTCGGTTCAGATTACGGATCGGGATTTTGCCGATCATAAACTCGGTTACGACGATTAACCGATTTTTCGGATCGATTACGGTTTGGGTTTTTAACTATCCGAAATTCCGTTTAACCGAAACGCAGCTTAACCGATTTTGCACACCCCTACCAACCCCCTTTCCAAGCCTTCGAAGCCATTGTTAATGGTCTTTGGAGCCGGTGATGTCCACCGATTAAGGTGTCACTTGGTTCCCCGTTCTCACTTTTTCATCTTAGTATCTTTTATCCTTATCTCTTTTAAATAGTTAAGAGTAGGAAGGTAGTGGACAGATCGTAAAGATGGTGGCCTAGAGCAAGTAGTTAGCTTTCAAGCTTGCTGGAGTCAACGAGTTATCATTTGATGAAGGTTACCTTAAGTATCCGGTTTGAATTTCTCCTCCACCTATTTTGTTTCTTTGGAGATTGAGTTGGGTTTTGCCTTTTACTTATTGGCGAGTATTTTGGTTTATTTTCTTTGATTTGTGCTTTTGGGATGTCGTACTATCCATCATATTCAATATCATTTGCATAGTATGTTGTGTTAGTTAGTTGAAGTTTCGTTGAGCATAGCAACTCTCTTTTGTGCTATTGTTTTAAGTTGGTGTTACGGAATTCGTGTGGGTTTGGTGTGAAGGGCTTGCCATTAAATATTGCCTATGGATCCCGGGTTTGAAGAGGTCTTTGAGGATTTGTTTGATTCTCGGCTTAAAGGGGAATTACATGAAGGTGTTATAAGGAGTCTTAAGCAAATGAAGCATCTTAGAGAAGCAATCCGGAAGGCTCGTTCACTGAAGGATTTAGGGAACATTCTCTTTAAAGCCCAAGATTATCCTAAGGCAATTATCATGTATGATAGAGTCCTACAATTTTTATGTATTGGGACTCGATTTACGCTCAAGATGCGGATCTAATGTCCGAGCTAGGAGTGACTTTTAATTCGAATCTAGCTGCATGTTGGTTGAGGCTTAAGGATTTTGGCACGGTGATTGACAATTGTGATTTGGCTATGAGATCTAATCCTTATAATGTCAAAGCAAGATACGAGGATAACCCTAGCTTATATCAACCTAGACATGATAGAGGATGCCAAAATGGATCTTGATATAGCTCTTAAATTTGAACCAAAAATAAATTTATTATTAAAGAGCTTAAGAAGATATAGGAGAAGCATGACTCAAGCTCCAAGAATGAAATTCCCCTTGCTACAGAGATCCAAGATAAGGGAAAGAAGGTTTTTACCACCTCCATATCCAATGCAAGATAGTGAAATCAAGAACTAGGAAAAGGATATCCACCCTTGACATATAGGTTGTGAGATGACAAAGCCCAAAGACGTTTCCTTGGGAAGTTTCAACCGGAATCAAGAGTTTCGGGACGCCGAGCCTGATGTGGCGGATGTTAATATTTTACCAAGTTAGAATGGTCATTCCTTTCGAATGACTCGACATGGAGGTTGACAATGACAGTTTAAGCTCGTTAATCACACAGGAACCCTCGGGAGGAGTCCCTATTCTGCTGGTGGGAGCAAGTCCCGCTGCCAATGATTGTGATTACTGTTCATAGCGGGAAACAAGATGGTAAGGATAAGGAAGATTTTATCACACTCTCACGTAATCGTCGATTGAGATGTCTTATCAAAATTTCAAGAAGGGACTACGACAATCTCATGAATGGTAAGAAAATAGGGTTTATTAGTACATCCAAGCTTGAAGTTTTGACTATTCGGATAGCTGCGAGATAGAAAGAATTTTTGTTCGTTGAACCAAAATTATGGAAAAGGGAATGAAATGGTAAATTCCCCATCCGTTAAGAAAGACCAAGCTGACATGGAAGAGGATGTTGTTTCAACAGTTATAGTTGAACCATCAATCCAAATAGAGAGACTAAGGAAGGAGGAAGATAGAAGATAAAGTTACTAATAGGTTCATGTTCTCATCCCGAGCAACATGGCTTTCAGTCTAAGGGAAGACGAAAATCACCAAGAAAGTGGTCAAGATGCATAAAAGGAGCTGCCCTCGGGTGGAACCCATAGAAACAATCAGCTAAGAGGAACTTAAGTCTTTATGAAGTTCAACTAACCTTGTTTCGTGGTGCGGGGAGATCGTGAACAAAAGAAAGGATGCAAATGACAAGTGCATGGATGTAACACCCAACAAAAGGAAAATGATGAAGGAAGCATTGGGATAAAGTAGAAAGCGGGACAACCATTAAAGGAAGATCTAAAAAAGAATCATCATCGGGAAGGAGTTAGGAGGACATATTGATGAAGTCTTTCCTTCTTGTATTAATTATGAACTCTTTATGTGTTTAGATATAGACGAGTGTTATGATAAGGGAGCAATTGATGTAACTCGGTGTATACTTCCATTACCAGTCTGTCATATTTTATCTGTTTGTTTTCCATTGCCAAAAAAAATAAAATAATACCACCCATTTTTAAAAAGTGTCTGTCTACCACTTGGTCTCAAAAAGACGACCTAAAATACCACTAAGCAACTTATTTACTGGTAATAAGCAGTGATACTCTTTCTTTTTTGACGATATAAAAGTTATCTTTTCCTTCCACAAACAAAACACTAGAAGAAGTGAAAAACCTCTCATCTACCTTGCTACCCATGGCATAAAACCCTAGTAGTTCAAACAATTGGGTTTCGAAATTCAACAAGGTGTTGAGCATGGTTGTTTGTGATAGCACAAGGCAACAAGTTTAAAGGAAAATCCAAGTTCTTCGGGTATGTTTTTAGGGTTTATGAAGATTTTTTTAGTATATCGAAAATAATTTGGAGTTAATGATAATCAAACTAGTTAAAATTTAGGTTCGTAAAGTTTATTGATTTCAATAGTGATTTTGACTCCAAAATTATTTAAATTTTGAAGTGAAGCTACAAAATCCATGTCTAATATGTTACTCGCTTTCAATAGTGATTTTGACTCCATAAATTATCTAAATTTTGAAGTGAAGTTACAAAAATCCATGCCTAATATGTGAAAACTTCGCGTTTGATCTCTCCGGCGAAATATAGGTCAATTGCGATTGATTGTGATGACGTTGGCGCAATGATTTTTAATCCATGTTTTTTTAATCATCAGATTACTTGCCGAGAACAATGGAAATAAAATTGCATATAAATCGAGAGGGTGCATTTGTTAGAGTTCCTCAATTAATTTATTTTGAGGGGGATATTAAGGATATGGTTGTTGACCCTAATGAGTTGAATTTGCATGATGTAAGGGTAGATTTAAAAAAGGTTATGCTAAGCATAGTATCAGAAAAATATATTATAAAAAGCCAAATATGTATTTTAAAGAAGCCCTTGCACCCTTAGAAATGATGACAATGTACGTGAAATGATTAAGTTGGGCATGAGGGAACCATTTGTTAGTCTATATGTGGAACACCCGATCATGAAAATTGAGTTGAGATGTTTGTTTAATACGCAGCAAAATTGACTAGGTGCTGATGAAGGGGAGGAATTACTAATTGATTCGGGTATCTAGTCTAAATTTGATGATGAAATTGCCAAGGCAAAGGAAAAAGTGAGGCAGAAAGCGATGGAGGGAGAAAGAGGCCATGATAAAAACTAAGAGTTCAAGTTGTACGGGGTCCTGTGAAGATGATGATAAGTTTCTTGAACATTATCATGATTCCGACAATGCGACTAGCCCTAGTGATTCTAAAAATGAGGAAGGAGATACTAAGAGAAGAAGACAGATTGCTTACCCGAGGTTTAATTGTGATGTAAGAGCTACAAATGTTGACATACTCTTAGGAATGAAATTCATTGATAAGAAGGAACTTAAAGAATCCTTTGAAGATTATAGAATTCTTAGGGGCTATGATATCAAAGTCATACATAGTGACAACAAAAGATTCCAAACTAAGTGCATGGGTGATGGGTGCAAATGGAAGATGTGGGTCTCCCTACTTAAAAAAGAGAGATCATGGCGGATGAAGACCATCACCGAAGCCGACGAGTTGCATGTCATTCAATTTTCATAGGTGGAAGAGGCTAATAAGTAGTAATTGGCTTCGTCGAAGGTACCTTCGGAAGATTAGAATCCAACGAGAACATTAAAATGAGAGAGATAAGAGAAATAGTTCGACAACATCTAAACTACAAGGTTTCTTTGAAAGTGTGTCTTATAGCAAAAAAATAAAATAAAATAAAATAAAATAAAATAAAATAAAAAATCCTTGAAGCAGATTGTGGGTGACTACACAACTCAATTTGGAGTTGTTAGAGATTATAAAAGTGAGATTTTAAAACATAACCTAAGTGGTACAGTTGAGATTGCTGTCATAAAGAATGAAAATGATCAAGTATATATTTGCAGGCATATATATATATATATATATATATACCTTAAGGCCTTGAAGAATGCATTACTACGAAACCACTTTTAATTACGGGTCTTTAACGACGGTTAAAAGGAGAAACAGATCATGAAAAATGGACCGAGTGGAACTTTTATAAATAACCGAGCAATGTGTAACACATATGATGACGGTTCTTTCGGATGAATCATCGTCATATGCATGTTGAAAACATTTGACGACGGTTCTTTCGGATGAACCGTCGTCAAATGTCTTTCAAATAATCTAAAAACCCGAGAACATACCCGATATTTCCATGACCACATAATTTGCTATCTACTCTCGGTCTTATCGCTCTCCACAATTCACTCTCGTCCACTACAACTCAAATCTAGATCCGCTCGGAGCAATCCTCGCCGGTAAGTTATCCTCGCCGTTGTTCCTCTTATTTTTCAATGTTTTCGTTTCGCTCACTATATCCGCTCATCTCAACTCTTTCTTGTAGCTGTCTTCTCTTACAAAGTATTTGCATCGTTGGTTGTGTTTGTTTCGCCGTGAATCCTCTCGCTTACTCTTGTCGTTGTTTTCCTCGTTCTTACGGTATGAATCTTTATCCTTTCTTATTTTTGATTTAAGTTATTTACAAGATTTATATAGTTAAATGTTGAATGTATTTAAGGTAATTATGTGAATGTTGTGAATGTGGGTAATGTTTGAGATTGTTGAAATGTTGAATATTGAGAATGTGGGCAACATTTATTTAGTTTATTAAGTTGGAAATTCGTGAAATGTCCGAGATTTTGAGAAATGGGTTTAAAAGTTTAGGATTTAATTATAGAGAAATAGAATGATAGTTAAGGATGGTAAATCGAAAGAGTGCATCCAAATTTGTTTAGGGTTTTAGAGAAATAGAAAGATAATTTGGATATAGGGTCATCCCCAAAAACTTGTCATAAAGATACATTTGTATCAAAATTTGTTTATTTTGATGAGGTGATGTTGGGGTTGATTTATTTATTCAATTATCGAAATTGGCATCTAAATATGTTTACGGTTTAGAGAAATAGAAATTTACATGGTTTAGGTTTTGGAAAAATAGAAAAATTTGTGGTTTAGGGTGTAAGGATAAAAAGGAAGAAAATATAAAGGTGACAATGTACAAATTTGAAAGGTATTTAGATTTAAACAAAGAGAAATTTAACCATTACAAAAAATAACAAGTTACAACAATGGTCCGTGTTAGGAATACATACTAAGTAACATCATCTTTTTTGTTTTTCATATAATTCGAGTGGCATGCTTCATTAAATTATCGTATGCATTTCATAAGTTTAGAGAACTCGTTCAAAAATCTGTCATAACAAGTTATCCTAAGTCGCGGTACGCGCATAAATGAGCGTATAGCGCTTAGGATATTAGCTTGGTATGTATAGGTTTTGAATTGTCCATGTTGGACAGTTTGAGAATAATATGATAATAGGTCGTGTGGCTATTATAATCTTATCAAAAATTTGACAAGATATCATGGTGCTCATTTCCCTCTCGTTCTTCGGGTGCAATTATGATGACGATGAGTTTGATGTGTGTATCTTTACTTATGTTACCATACAATTAAATAAAGATATACACATTAGCCACTTCGTTTTCGTATGTTGTACTTGTAGGATTGAGGGGAAATGTTGTCGGAATTTTATCAAATATATGATAAGATGTTACTACATAGTCTAGGGTCATATTATTCTTGAATAGGTTTAGGACCATCTATCTCTGTAGAAGGATCTTAGGCTCATGTCATATTATTTGTGCTTAAGTACGTATTTCTCAAACTATATGTGGTGAATTACTTCTTGTGTTTATGGGTACAGTATGGATCGAACGCGGGTTTATATCGATAGGAGGAGTGTAGAATATTGTGATGGTGTTAACAACTTTCTAAAGATTGTCGTCGAACATGCCACCAAATTCGGAGAACAGTCCATATTTTGTCCGTGTTTAAGATGTTTTAACTCCTTAAGATTGCCCCTAAGATAATAAAAGGTTACCTATATTGGCATGGGTTTGACACAACTTATAAGGTGTGGGTATGGAATGGGGAAGAGGAGTCGTATGTGAATATACCCGTACGAGAGGAAGATGAAGGATATGATGAAAATGAAGCCAACAAGTAGTATGGAATTAGAAGATCGACCTAAAAATCTAGTTCGTAGAGTAGAACGTGATTTTGTCGGTCAAACACATATATTGAAGTAATTGTTACCCAATTCGGAGAAGTCTTTTTACCCGGGTGTGATAAATATACCTATTCATCGGTTGTGTTGACGTTGATGAACTTGAAAACGACTAATAGCTGGAGTGACAAAAGTTTCATAGACTTACTGGGTGTGGTCAAAGATATACTCCAAGAAGGCAATGTCCTTCCCAACCGTACATATGAGGCACGAGATAATGTTGTGTCTTATGGGCATGGGGTATAAGAAGATACATGCCTACCCCGACGATTGCATATTGTACCGAAAATAACATCCACATAGACATCAATGTCCTAAGTGTGGTGTACCTCGATACAAAATGAAAAATATCGATTGAGAGAGTGTTAAGGGACCTCCTCGAAGGTGTTGTGATACTTGCCGATAATACCGAGGTTTAAGCGCTTGTTTTCAAGTGCAACCGATGCCAAGAACTTGACGTGGCATGCTGGCGGAAGAGTCCGTGATAACAAGCTACATCACCCTGCCCATTCTCCTCACTGGAAGAAGATCGATTCACTATTCCCGGAATTTGCTAGGGAAGCACGGAATCTACGTCTAGGTCTTTGTACGGACGGGATAAAGCCCCACGATGACCTCAGTATTAAGCACAGCAATTGGCTTGTTCTTTTGGTTATCTACAATCTACCGTCGTCGTTGTGTATGAAGCACAAGTACATTATGTTGTCAATGCTCATTTTTGCGCCTAAACAGTTGGGAAATGATATAGATGTATACTTGGCGCCTCTTGTTGAAGATTTCAAGCTTTTTTAGGATAAAGGTTGAAGGTTTGCTCATGGAGAGTTTAAGTCACCCTAGAGGGGGATGAATAGGGTGATGAAGAAAATTAAACAATTTTTGCAACAATTCGACTCAACAATAGATTCCGAGTCTAGATTGGACTCGGAAAAGTGATAACACAAATGTTCGTGGAAACCCTCCCGGGCGAGAAAACCATGGACAATGCTAATCCAAGCACAAAGTCAAATCCACTATTTTGAGTCCACAAAATACGGAGGATTGACTTAACTAAAATTGCTCCCTTAAACAATTCCTTATAATGTTTTCCTAGACTCGAAGTTCCCTTATCCGATCTAGTACTTCCCGACCGAGGTAACCTTTACAATCACGAGACAACCGAGCTAAGTTAACCCTTATAGCTCGGTCAAGAGACCTTACTTAGAAAGTAAGAAAAGAATGTAACTGATTACAAGACTTTCTTTACAACTCGGAAAATATTAAATACTGATTAGGAGTTGTAAATAGAAGATTGGGTAAGAACAATTAGTTCAACAATAAATTCAATTCCAGCAATATGTTCAAGCAAATCTTCTAGTCTTGTGAAGTGGCTTCCATTTATATCCAACTAGGCATAGTGACCGTTGATTCTTGGTTACTGGACGAAGTTTTCACTAGTCGTTGTGATGACTCTTCTAAGGCGCTCGAAAAGATCCGTTGGGATGTAAATGTTGTACAACGACTCTTGGCTCCAAAAGATGGTCCAATCACTTGGTGGTGACCGAAAGTTGTGGTGGAAACAACTGTTAAGCCTAGAGTTAGAGTTTTCCAGTTTTGGAAACAAACAACCTTGACACGGTGTCCGAGCTATGTCCAAAAGTAGGTAAAACTTGTCTGCTAGTGATTAACGGCTAGAAGCCGGTTGCTTTTGTATTTCAAAAAAAGTTTGCCTCGTTTGAATAACCTACAAAAGCAAACCACATTGGTTCTCAAAGTATAAAATACTTTGGTCCAAGATTAGGTACAGATAATAATTAAATCCAAGTAATTAAATGCTTAATTATCTTTGGCCTAAAAGAGTGGAATTTTCCGAGTCTAATATTCAATATACTCAAATTCATTTGAGTCAATCCTAAGGATGATCAAGTAGAAAGAGTAAAAAAATATCGAGTAAAGCAACTTGATCTCGGTCAAATAATTCTCAAGGAAATAAACTGACTTAGAAGAAGGAACTAACGTTGTAATTCTCTTTCCTTTGAGATACACAGATCAATGCTAAAAATAAGAGTAATAGAGAAATTATTTGAGCATGCGATAGTTCCGAGTGATGTCCGAGTGAGTGACAAACACCATTTTAGGAGATATGCAATAAGACGCTTTCTAAGTGAGTCATAATAGAATGAAAACTTAGACAAGAGTTTCTATAGTGCTCGGAATGACTTCAAATCAAAACTTAAGAGAGATAGGATTTATACCTAAGTCTTTATGTAATACTTAGAATGACTTAGAGTTAAAAACCGAGTCTTCAATCTCCTCCTTTTTATGAAAGGCATTCCATACTTAAGATAGAAACTTGTTAGTGCAAAACATGAGTTTTCATTTTTAATGATCGAACGTATCGGAGCAAAGAGTGACGGATGAGAGGCCTTCCATAGTTAGAAAATGCATTTTAGAACATATCATCACTCATAAAAGTTATGCGCATAATAAATCATAGCAAAGAAATAAATAGATTGTACTAGAAATTAGGCTTCTAACGACCATACTTTAACGACGAATCATACAATTGGTCGTTAAAAGTTACTAATAACGATGGAATTAATTTTTCGTCGTTTAATTTTATGAAATAACTATTATTACACAACGAACAAAAAAATTGGTCGTTATTACTTTTACTATGTTGGTCGTTAATACTATTAAGACTCAAAAACTTAATTATTAGTATTTTCTTTTCTAAGATAAATTTAGAAAAAAATTAAATTAAAAATTTTCCTCTAAGATAAAATTATGAGGGCAAAAATTAAATTAAGAAGTTAAAATTTTTCTAAATTACTAGGGGAAAAGTGACGAACATTTTACTGTTCAAGTAAAAACTCGATGAAGTAAAAGAGAAAAAAGCCCCCATGGCACATTTGCTCTTCGTTCCAGTTCATTTCCTCATACCCTCTTTGCTCTTAACCGCTCGCCCTCCTCACGTTGAGTCTCGATCGCCGGCCACCGTCTCGCCATCGCCCTCGCCCTCAATCGCCGGTAGTCGACTTGCACTACCGACACTTGTCTCTCTCGACACTCAATCGCCGGCGAGCAAGTTCGTTCCCAGCGAAGCCCACCCTTCTCACTCTCTTACCCTGTCGCACTACTCTCAAATTCGGTCTCTATTCACCGGCCGCTTGTCTACTGCAAACTCCGACACCGCCTCGTCTACTGCAAACTCTATGCTCTGCCCGGCCGTTGCCTACCCTTGCCTAGCCGACGTTGAATCCGAGAACAAGTGCTGCCTGAAACCCTAAACTTTTCGACCCTTGTATGCAAAATTCGATATTTTTGGTTGCGTTTAAGGTAAATTGTTTTAGGGATATTGATTGCTACATAATTTATCACGTTTTAGAGCTTTCAATTTGCAATTCATTCAAGTTGATGCAAATTAATTTGGGCTTTTCATTTTGGGATGGTTAGTCATATTATTGGGCTTTCAATTTCGATTTTCATTGATTAATTATTTGGTCAAATTTTGAATGCTAAACCTTAACTTTCTGCACTTATTTTGCAAAATTGGGATCGAATTTGCTCCAATCTTACGCTTTTGAGTCAACCACCTAACACCGTGAACGGGTGGCTTCGTGTTATGGTATAAGGTGAGGCAATTGAACGAGTGCTTTGGAGAGGAGCATTTGTGTTTTAAGACACTCCAGAGGTGTACAGCTCCTACACTTAAACATGGGATGCATCCACCTATCTCACCTCGACCTGAATGATGTGTTCTATTGGATGATATGGTTGTTGTTTCGCAAAGGAGTTTCTCATCATCATTTTTTAATATCCTTGATTTGTCATGAACTTTCTCCTTGTAAGTTCTTACACCGTTTCTATAGACCGAGCTATATGTATCATGCTCTTAGTTGTTTCGTATGAGTTTGATTTATTTCCTAACACTCCTGGGTATGCCTCGATTGGTTCTGGATCGGTAGAAATGGGAGCCTTTGATGAAGAAAAAGAGAGAATAAGATGTGAAGAAAGCTCCTTTATTTTAGCAAGATGCACAATTAAAACTAAATGTCTACTTCTAGAGGTTATTTTTTTGCTTGCATAACTAGTGAAATTGGGGATCTTATACACATCTCATTATTGTATTTTGGAAAATAACCGAGAGGGAAAAATATGCATAGACAGTTTGTTGTTTGGAAATGAAACTCTATAGTTGTTCACATCTTAGCTCGGTTGGTAGAAGCGAGAGGACTGCAGTTGTTCGGACATAGAATCCTTAGGTTGCTTGGTTTGAATCCAGCAGTCGGATTTTAATTTGTGTGATTTTTCGTTGATTCTCGCAGTGGCTTGTGTCCGAGTTGTTATAGTAATTTCGAAACCCAAATGGATTTATTGTGAATATTGAATGTTTACTGTGAATATTGAATGTTTGTGCTATAGAATGAATTTAGGAGGTAATTAGAACCGAGTTGGGATATGAGCAAATCCGATTATATTGTTGAGACCGAATTAGGAACCCGGAAATTTGATGGAGTTAGATTATTTAGGTCTAAGGAGTAATATGGAAAATTAAGTTAGCAATTAGAGATGAAGAAGTTATGATTTGGGTGCTAATTATGAGTTAATCGAGCCTTAGAGACTTCCTGGATTCTTTTCGTTGGGAAATAACTATTGATATTGGGAAACAATAATTTGGAGTATAAAGAGAGAATATAAATTCATATTGATTAATACACAAGTGTGGTATGAAAGTGAGAAATGGGTGATTGTCGGGTTAATAGAGTTCAAAATATATTTAAATCCTTGAGGTTGAACTAAACTTGAAGATAAGCGGAGTCGCGAAACTTGAGTAAAGAAAGGAAAGTAAGTTATATGATTGAGTATGGGTGAGAAAGAGTTAATTAATAAGGTAGAAACGTAAGATGAGAATTTGAGATAAAGATGGCAATTTGTGAGAAGTTGGGGCGTTGGAGTTAAGTGGTAATTACTTGTGGTTATTGTGGCTCGGAAAAGTTTAGTTCCTAAACTCATTAGGTGAAAGTGAATTAAGTTAAGTGGAATGAACCTTGGGAATATAGAGGAGGAACAGGAAATTGGAGTATCAAGGGAATATGTATCCATATGGATTGATTGGTGGCATTGAAAACGAGTACGACGAGAATTACGTATATGGGAAATAGGAGACTTGCTTGAACAGAATGTGGATGAATATGAGAGGTTAAGTAATTGGGTGAATACTTGAGTTAATGTGCTAGCTTGGAATGTTAAGTCTTAGTATAGAGATGCTTGATACGTGAAATGATTTGATTCTAAATAACGCTCGAAAGTTAGTTTTGAAAAGAGTTCAAATGTTTATGGAAAACAATGCTTGAGTATGATTCTTGATAACTTCTTTTCAAACTTGAAATGTGTTCTAAAGAAGTGAAACTTATTGAAAAGGTGAATTTAAAGGGGTAGCACGTGGTGCTATGCCTTCTACGATATTAAATTGATTTGAGATTGTGGTTCAAAACCAAGTTTGATAAGTGATTGTGATCACTTTAGTTTTGAACGGATTTTGGGCTAAGGATTGTTTAGACCGAGAGGAAGGAGGTGGTCGTGCGTATCGGACCAAGGGGTCCTTACGTATCAAGATGTCCATCAACTAGAGAGGTTGATTCTTTCTCGACGAGGAAAGCGGAGCCTTCTAGATATTTGACTGGAGATAGGTCCCGGGAACTTGAGTCAAGGGGTCACGTCCTCGAGGAATTGTCTGGTGCTAGTTCAATTGTCTAAAGCCCCAAAAGGATTTTCAGTTTCTAACCGAATGTATTTGAGAGAAAGTGCGGTGGTTGCACCACCTTGTTTAAAGTGATTCAATTCCCAAAATGATTGCAATTCGTGCTTTTGAATGATTGAAGTGTTATGATCTTTGTGTTGAAAACAATTTGAAGAAATTTCATTGAAAAGTATCTAGATTTGTATTATGCTATTATGTTTTCGCCGATTTCATTATTATGAGTAGTATGTGTAAAGAATTTCCATTTTAAGAGCGTAAGACTTTCCGATGAGCCCATGGTTTGCTCACCCCCACACATTTCCCCTTTTCCCTCTCGGTGTTATAAGTACACTCTCGGGGGTTTGTAATTTAGTTCATATAGTTTGTATCAATTGTATAGTGAACCATTTAGATTGTTTTAAATTTTAATGCATGATTGGTTGGACTTTGGCGTGTGGTCATTGAATTGTATACTCCGAACGTGTGGTTCGTTGAGTTATATTATGGTTTTATGTAGGGTTTTAAGATTTTAAGCATAGGGGATAGTCCTTATTACAAACGGAACTATGCCTAAATTTTTAGAAAACTTATAACCGTTGTTGAAAATTTCCTTCCTTACCTTTAGATTGGATTTAGACGACCCAATCAACACTTGAGTAAGCCTTGGGAGTTCGTTTGAAGAACTCGGCGATGTAATACTTCGAGGGTAGGTGTTGGAGTGTTACAAATTATTTTTTATCTAAATTGAATATAATAAAAATTAATATAAATTTTGTAGAAATAGTAAGAAAATAAAGTTTATAAATGAATATAATATATAACATAATATAATTATATTTAAAAGATATAAAACAATCAATATATATATATATATATATATATATATATATATATATATATATGGGAAGGTTCATATGCACACTCCCTTTAGGTGAGCACCTTTGTTAGGTGAGCACAACCAATCTCAACCATCCAAATTTAATCGATGGCTTAAATTAAAAATGTTTTTAAATTAATTAAAAAAATTTTTTTGGGAAGGGGGTTTCGGTCTAAAGTCTCATTCATGGTTTCTCAACCTCCCCGATCTCACCTCTCTCTCTCGTTGTTCTCCCTCTCCCTATCCCTCTCTCTACCCATCCCCTCCCTCTATCTCTCTCTCATTGATTCGGCCTCCACCTGCTCTCTCTAGTCGATCCGGCCTCCACCCTCTCTCTCTAGTCGATCCGGCCTCCTCCCCCTTCCCTCTCTCTCTCTCTCTAGTCGTTCTCCCTCGTCGCCGCCAAGCCGCCTCGCCCCGCCGAGCCCGCTATCTCTCTCACTCTCGTCGCTATCAAAATCGATTTGGGAAGGAGAAAATTGCGGTATCCACCTTTTTTATCTCTCTTGATTTTTCAATTGATTCCGATTTGGGAAGGAGAAATGGAATTCGGCATTGGGTTTTTCAATTGATTCTAATTTGGGTTAATGTTGGGCGATTTTGATTCGTGGTCGGGTTCTTGAAGTCGTTATTAGAAGACATAGAAACTACCTATACAACGTCAAATTGGCATTTAGTTAGCTTCCCTCATGGAGGTGTGGACTTCTAGTCCTACTAGAGTTTTTTGGTCCGCTAAGATGAGATAAACTTTTTAAAATGTAGTGCACACTATTAGTTTCTTTATTTACATATATCTACCTATGCGTTTTCGGTAACTCGGACAAAGCTTGGGGAAGTAAATGAAATTGAACTATTCATATTCACCTGAAAGTGTATCAAAGGTAATCCGACTCATCCTTTGCGAGTGCTCATTTGATCTAGTAGTTTGTTAGATAGAAATAGCTTAAGTTATCATCAAACAAGGGACTGTTTCTCTTAATTCCGTCCATTGTTTTTCCGAGTTGAATTTGATGATTGTTACCATTGATCTTGTATTATGTTGTGCACTCACTTATCAAACCCCAATAAAGCATTCTTAATTCCATCTAGTGATTCATAATAGCCGAAATCATCCTACATTTCTCTTCTTTACATGCCGTCTATGATGAGTTTAAACAGACTTGCCTTTACAGAGTGTTGAAAGCTCCGACTTTACAGTCGAGTAAGATGCTAACTTGATTTAGATTCAAAAAATATACTTGCATATTCCGAATATTATGTATCATTCTATGGATTTGGTGTGGTGTTTCCAGTTAACCGCTTTATGCTTGAGGACAATGTGTTGTGCACTCGTATATCTTCCCGAAAGTGAAATTTGATATGATCATGGTCGTTGTGATTATGCTTGAACATTAGTGACCATGTTTGTGTAAATGGTGAAACTTGTGAAGCCTATTAGCTTAATTGGTAGAGCATTTGTGTTATTACACAAAGACGTGAGTTTGAATCCCACATGGGCTAAAATTATGTCCTTGTATGTCCCATTCATCGGACAAAAGGGTCGATCAACTTGTGTGCAAATTGAATTGATTGAATAAAGTCAAAACATGTCGATGGAACATATGGGTCAAATTGTAGGATCACTCTCATTTTGGTTCATTTTGGGTCTAGGTCAAATAGTTATGAAAATGCGATTGTATTAGTTACAAAAATTTAAGCCTAATCAGTATCAGGTCAAATTGCATTACCTTGCTTCGCATTTGGGTACATCTCGGTTCCAAGTAGAGTAATCATATATTTTGCTAATCTGTGAGTTACTTAGAATCAATAAGATTAGTAGTTCTCAAGAGTGTTCACTTAGGTACTAAACTTGACTCGTTGTATTGCTCTCATGCGGATGCTCCATTTGCTTGGCTTGGACACGTGTGAATCTCTTCGGATATCGTTTAAACTCAATATTAAAGGGCTCAATGCTTGTAGTATCGTAGATGAATGTATGCACTAACCTCGTATAATGAAGTGCAACGGTCAATGTTGAGACTTTGACGACCAAACTTGGCATCAACTTTTGGCCCACCAAATTGTGATGGATACCTACACAATCCTCTCGAAGAAGTCACATCAGCCTTTGGGTTGTGTCAAAATTGCACTTAAATCGCCACGTGGAGGATAATTATTTTAGCCCACAATTAAATTTTTGGATTAAGACAGACTTCAATTTGTGGGCACACCCGAGTTTTCATATCATCATAATTCATCACCTCTTAGTTGTATTTTCAAAATCTGTAGTTTGACATCATAGTTGCTCTACCTACATCAAGTTATAAAGCCTAGGTGGGATTCGAACCCGCATCTCTATGCACTATGGCACATTGCTCTACCTTTGAACTAATAGGCTTAAACGTTCCAACTTGATCATACAACATTTATGCTACAGTTGAACCAAGTCATACATCTAAACCACAACATTTATGTATCAATTGTGAGTTTGCACATGAGAGTTTCACACAACAATAGCTTAACCAACTCTCAATTCACATTTATGGTGCAACTGAAACAAAAATTTTATAATTTATAGGTATATATACATTGACCTAGCAATAGAAGTAATAAAGGAGTTGAAAGAGCCAAATTCTTGGAGAATTTGATACATTTCACAACACTAGAACCTTGATATAACTCAGTACAACAATTCAGTAAGCCAGCAATATAAGAAAAATCACGGATACCTTATTGAGGAAATCCAGGAAGCCATCCTCCAGAAACATGCTTCTTGCATTACCCTCAATAGTTAGATGACCTCCACTTCTGAAAATTGAACCAGCAGGTAACAGAACAAACAATGCAGAGACACTTTCAAAGTCTATGTTTAATGCATGTAACTCCTCAAACACCAATACCAATATGTGGCTCAATTCAACTCAAGGATATACATCGATAAATTAGAAGAAATCACACAAATAAAATAATAATAAGGCAAAGTTAGGACCATGAATCAAACCTTTTGTTTGAGAGCTTGAAAATAAGTTGCTTACACAGAGATCTGCCTTTCTTCACCAAAAATGAAAAGCGAGCCCTTCCCTAGAAAAACAGAAGGAAAAAGGGGACAAAAATATTAACTGGGCAATGAGAAAACTACATGCAAAGGTTTCAATGATAGAATATGCTATACATCTCCCAAATTACATATTAGCTCCTAGTTTAGATGTTCCTTAGCCCCGGTAGTGTCCATGGTTTTTAAGCTCGTGCCTGGGAACATAATCATATATTTGCATACCTTATGTTTAGTTAGTGTTTCTTTCAACTTGAAGTCACATACCCAATGGTATGACTAACCCATAAGGTATGGGTTTTAATAACCTATCTCACTCCTCGTGTTTGTGTAAGTGTATACTTTTAGCCTTTAGGTATCACTTTTGCCCCACACTGAATTCATTCCTAAATTGAACCATCAAACAGGTGGAATCGAGAATCGGAAACCATTCCAAAAATGACAGTTTGATACCAGTTTGATACCTGTTACAAACTGTAAATGCAAGCAGTTTATGTTGCCGCTGCCTATTGCATTTACATCCAACAGAGGTCTCCAGATTCTAACTCAGCTGTTTATGAACCAGTTTGATACCTATTACATTTACATCCAAGCAGTTTATGCTGCAACTGAACCAATAACATCCTACTATTTATGAACATCCAAGCAGCTATTGCATTTACAGTTTGATACCAATTTGATACCTATTTATGAACCCGTTTATGAATCAGTTTGAACAAGTTTGATACCTATTGCAAACTGTAAATGTGAAGTCATCAACATCATATTTTCTATACTCAAAGTTCAACAAGCTTGGCAAATCAGAATCAATTGAAAACTGTAAATGAACAAGCTTGGCCATGAATCAAAATCGCCCAACATTAACCCAAATCAGAACCAATTGAAAAATCCAATACCGAATTTGATTTCTCCTTCCCAAATCAGAATCAATTGAAAAATCAAAAGAGATAAAAAGAGGTGCATACCTGCAATTTTCTTCTTCCCAATTCGATTTTGATAGCAAAAATGTCGAGAGAGAGAGAGAGAGAGAGGAGGGGGATTGGGTGTCAGCGACAAGAGAGAGAGAGAGGCAGGGGCTCGGGGTTTGCCGACAAGACAAGGAGAGGGAGGGGGTCAGTGACGAAAGAGAGGGAGGGAGGGGCTCGGAGGTCGCGACGGGACAGGTAGAGGGACGACGAGAGAGCGACTGAACCCAGAAACTAACGAGAGAGACCCAGCGACGACACCATGGCTGCAAGATAAATCAATGAGAGGAGAGAGACAGAGGGTTCAGGAGAGAGGCCCAGAAATCTAACGGGAGTTCGGGGAGAACGAAACTGCCCCAGCTGAACCCCTCCCAAAAAAAATATTTTTCTGTTTCTTTAATTAATTAAAAAGTGTTTTTAATTGAACTCATCGGATTAAATTTGGATGATTGAGATTGATTGTGCTCACCTAACAAAAGGTGCTTACCTAAAATGGGTGTATATATGAACCTTCCAAAATATATATATATATATATATATATATATATATATATATATATATATATATATATATTAAAGACAACAAAGACATAAAGGTATAAATGAAATTTTACCAAATATATTTTTCTTAAATAACTAATTTTACCAAACACCTTTTCAAAAAATAGCTAATTCAAACAATTAATGCAAATAATTAATTCAAATAACTAATGACAAATAACTCAGTCAAACAGTTAACAATTAATAGTTAGTTGCCAAAAGGGTCTATATTTTAACATTTTCAACAACAGTAGTTTTGAGAGATCTTTAGGCATGAATTTGGATGGGGATGTAGCTGAACATAGGCTGTGAAGTTTCAATTTTTAATTTTTGTAATTTCAATTTTATTTTGAGGAGTTTGTAGATAAATATGTTAACAATTTAGTTTTAATCTCAGGCCATGTGAAGTTGTTTTCATTACATTGACTTAAGGGCTATGACAAGGAACTCTTTTTTTTTTTTTTTTTTGCTGTCATTTGTCATTTGACATTTAAATTCCAGCCTGTGAAATTGCTTATTGGACATAAGACATTTTTTTAATCAAATTTGTTGTCATTTTAATCATTTTTCTCATGGTGGATTAGTGGTTGTGTAATGCAATGCAAATATTATGACATTTATTGTTAATTATTTTCTCTCGATGAGATAAAAAAATGCAACAAATGGACATAACAAGTTTTTTTAATGAAAATGGGCACAATAAGTTCATCATATAGTATATTGATCGATTCTACAACTTGATTCGATACATAATCATTATGAAGGTTCATTACACAACTTGATTCATCATTATAGAATCACATTTTGTATGATCATGTGCAACCCATTTTGTATTTTCTTTACTTTACCCAACTTGTTGCTTCACTTTTATACTATGCCCAACTGAAGTTTGATTTCCCCACGGTCAGGAATTGCTTCCCCATGACCCTTGGAGATGTCCAGAGACGTTGGTTGGATAGGAGAGAGACATCTTCGGTTTCCCCATCTCAGATGGCTTTCTTTGTATTTGTTGGGCATATTTTCAGCAATAGCATCAAGAGACATCCACCATTGTTCGTCCATCGCTTGACATCTGAAATAGAGCATCTCGATTCAACAACAGCAAGAGATTGGCCACCAAGATTATCTTAACTCAAATTAAGTACCAAATATGTGATATCGATGGAGATGGCTAGTCAAAATAAAAAGATACTTGAATCCTTAATGTCAGAGTTAGGGTTGAGATTGGGAAGAATTTTATGATTCAATTGAACAGGGCTTTTTCATAGATTTAGGTTGAGATGGATTTCTTGATCATCAATTGCAAAAAAAAAAAAAAAACAAAAAAATTGAGGTAGTGTTCAAGTGTTAATTGTGGAGGTGAGAGTTTGATTTGAGGATGAATGGAGAAAGAGAGAAACAGAAGCTGCAACAAAATAAAGTTTCTTTTCTCATTTTTTCCTTTTTAATCCATCTTTTAAATAAAGGTAACTTTTCTTCACAAAATAAACAAAAAATCAAAATTACCGGTGATAGTAGGTCTCCAGGTATACCCATGGCATTTTAGGCTTTATTTTGAAATAGAGTGGTAGGTGGGAAATTTTTTAAAAAAGGTGGTATTCTGGAACAAAATTAGAAAAAGGATGTCATCTTAATCCAAGATCTCGATATTAATATCTACGTCTTGTTTGTTATTGAGAAATGACAAATATCGTAACCTTTGTGTATTAATTTATCTAAAAATTCTATTATAGTTGAAAATTTTTCTAACTATAATAGTTGATAAATATGAATCATTGATCAAAAAATAGTAAATCCGAACCATTAAAATTTGTAACTTGTGAGTCTGTTTAACAAGTGAACTTTGCATTACTCTTTTTTTCTTTCATATTTTGAAGGGTCATATCGCGTTAGATACTTTTATCTTCTCCACTCGTATTGTTTCTCTCACCTTCTTCTCATCTCCGAGCAGCATTTTTGAAGCATATATTGAATGTCCACTAGCAAGTGAGTTTTACCATAGTGGTAAGTACTCCACACTTTTCATCCTCTCCATCAAATTTCTATTTTCCTATTTTTCTTAATTTCTTTTATCTCTTTTCAAGTTTTAGACCTACCTCTTCAATGGAGGTTTTCACTCACACCTATCTTGAACTCTATGTCTACAAACTTATGGTTTGTTTCTGAGTTCTACCAAATTTAGCATGTGCCGCTCCCGGTTCGCTTCCCCAAGTCACTAGCGTCCCTTTAGTGTTGCACAAGAACCAAGCTCAATAAGCGAGTAAGGAACTCGAGCTTCACCTTCTTCTTCTCCTTCCAATTTTTGAGTCTATCTCTTGACTACATAAGTCCCCTTTTTGGCATCTAGTTGTTCAAGTATACACTGCCCATAGTTTAGATTCTTTCATTGTGGTTGAGATTTGAGATGTTTAGAGCAAGGTAGACAGGTGTGTGTGTGTGTGTGTGTGTGTGTGTGTGTGTGTGTGTGTGTGTGTGTGTGTGTGTGTGTGTGTGTGTGTGTGTGTGTGTGTGAGAGAGAGAGAGAGAGAGAGAGAGAGAGAGAGAGAGAGAGAGAGAGGTGTTGTTGGTGGAGATAGAATGTGGAAGATGATATGACGGAGTCAATTTGGTAGATTAAAAATTAAAAAGGAAAATGGATTATTAGTTACTTGTGATAGTCAATTACTCAAATTTCTATCAAGGGTTGAGATTTGTTAATTATAAATCAATGGTTGTGTCCAAAACTTAACAACAATAATTGAAAAAAAATCAACTATGAAAGAATCTTAACCCCTTTAGAATGAGTGTTAATAATTTCTTTGTCTACATTTCATCGATATGAGTAATTAAGACGTAAAATGATGAAAATAGCCTTCCTTAAATACTTTACAAATATTAATGTATAAAATGGCTCGAGATGATGAAAATACCTCAAAACCTCTCTCTTTTCTCTCTTTCTTTTCTTTATTTTCCTCTCGGTTTTGAAAATTTAAGAAATTAGGGTTAGAAAAAAAGAAGGAAATAAAGGATAAAAATTTTCAAGTTTTTCATTTAAAGAGGGGTTTGTTAGGCTAGACGGTTCATTGACTTTCAATTGTGAGACCGAATTTGTGGAATTGATTGAAGCAGGTTATCAAACTAGACATTAGTAGAACAAAGAAAAAGAGAAATATAGACATAACGCGACGAGGTAGAGAGAACGAAAGAAAGACAGAGAGTGAAAGAAAGAAAGAGTACCAAAACTTCTTCAACTAAGGCTATCTTACATGAACAAAGATTTGGAGAGAGAATTGGGACGTAAATATGATAGAAAATGAAAAGAAGGATATTATAAAAGTTAATTTGAGGATATTTATGATAATTCACATTTTTCATTACCGGAAAAGACACCCACATGTTATTTCTATTTAATGTTTATAGAGTTCCAAAACACGTGCTACCAAGGTGAAGGGGGTTATAAATTAACACCCATATGTTAATATCTCGTTTTTACCGACACTAGTTGCAAATGCCCGTGCAGGGCACAAGCAATTTCTATAAATAAAAAATTATATTATTATAGATTTTAATTTTTTAACTAAATTGTATAAAAGTTTAGTTTTTTTTTCTAATGAAGTAAATAATTAGACACTTTGTTTCAAAACAAAAATGAGAAATACAAAAAAAAAACAGAAATATTCATAAGTCTTAAATTTTAGAAATAGTAATATTTATTTAAATGATTATATATTCATTTAGTGTAAAAATAACCAAACGAGGCTAGAAAAAATGGATATGAAAATATATTAAATAAAGAGGTAAGATTATGTACAATGGATTTTTATCGTTAAACTCACATTCAAATATTGTAATAATTTAGATATTGAATGATCTATATAAATAAATTTTGAATTCATAATTTAAGAGAAATTTCAAACATTTTTACATATTATTTCCGCATGGGTTATAACCAATCGGATTAAAAAACAAATTTAATATGCCAATGCTTAGTTTTCATAAGAGCGAATAAAGTTGATTCTCCTTAAGTTATGTGTGTTTGTTCATATGTGTATGAATTTATCATTCTAAAAAAGGTTCAAAATAAAGTGTATGTAAAAAATAGAAAAATTAGCATAACATATGTCATACTAATCAACAATAAATATAACTTATCTATATCGGTTTTTTTTTAACAACTCGCAAAACAAATCTATATATTTTTATTAATTTCAAATATAAACTTTTTCCCCTAACGTGATGCAGCAAAGCCAATCCTACATATTCAGCCAAGTTTTAAATTTTAGCAACTCTCAACCTCCCTCACCATATTTGCTTGACTTGCTCATAGAATTTCAGTTAAGAACTTTTGTACTAATTGCAAGCTGTGGCCATTTTTACTAGCTCGTACAATTTTAGAGACTATATTTTGATTGTGGTTTAAAAAATTCACTCTGTCTATGTATGATTACTCGCAATGACAATGAGTAGTAAACATTCCCTCTCCTTCTTTAATGTGTTATTTACAAACCTCTACGTATCGAAATGCAACCAAATTTCGTTAATGTGCATGTTATATGCATTCCTTTATTTCTACTAAGCATCGAAATGCAACCAAATTTCTATTAATGTGCATTTTATACGCATTCCTTTATTTTTACTAACAAATACAAATGTTCGTTACATACAAAATTCCTCAAAATGGAGGGTGCAAGTAGTTACAAAAATTGCTCTTACATCGTGTAAGTTTAATTTCTCATAACTATATCTATGTTAGGTAAATAAAAATAATTTTGCACTATATGGCTCAAATAAAAAAAACTCTTATTTTCATTTAAAAAGAAAATTGAAAATAACAAGCCTCAAATAATAAACTTCAAAGTGAGAGAATCATTTTTCAACAGTTCAATTTCATACAATATGAACATATTATGTTTTTGCAATAACATCACCTACACATTAACCCTTCAATATTATAAAGTGAAGTATCGCTCGGGCATCTCCCGACATTATAAAAAAGAAAGTGAAAAAAGTAATCATATTTTTGCATCATTGCAAAACACTAAACGAATTATAAGGCAAAAAAATTGACTCTTTATAAAAACTATACACTCAATGAAACTAGACTACGAAACCTAATTACTTCTATCGAACAACTTTGAAATTGAGGTAACATGTGCATTAAGGGCGAGTGCCGCACTAGTAATAACAAATGTTTCAAGGATATCAACCTAGACAACTTATAACATTTGCAATGGGTGGGCCAATTTTAGGATCCTAAAGTGGGGCCTATAGTGACACATTAACCTAGACTCTCCTAAATATGTACTTTTACAATACAAGACTCATCACCTTAGACTCACCAAATAAAATATTGTCATGGATCCATAGTACAACGTATAAAAAAAGAAAAAACATAAATTAAAAAAAAAGAAAAACAAATAATAATGTTGACCTACTTCAAATTAACAAGAGCCCTTATCTTTCTTACGTAAAGAAAAGCATAACAGACAAATCCCTTTCTCCCAACACACACGAACGTCCTCTCACCACATATAGCCCTCTGTCGTTATCACTTTGTCTTCATCCCTTTTTCCATTTACAAATAAAGAGAAGAACCCAATGATTTGGTGTACAAGAACCCAAAAGCTAAAACAAAGATGAGAGAGAGAGAGAGAGAGAGAGGGAGAGAGAGGAACCCATAAGCTAATTTGGTAAGATTCGCCTGGGCCTGCTTTTTCCACAAGCCAATACATAGCACACAAGTTTTCCAATATGACAATGTTAGAGACGGACGTTGATGTAGAAAAAAATATTATATGTAATATTTTTTAATTATTAGAATCCTTTTATGAATTAATTACCTAAATTTGAGTATTATTAGAGTTTCCTCCCCACTTTATTTCCAAAATCGGTTCCCATGTTTCTCTCTCACTTCGGTCTTTTTATCTCCTTTGTGATTTTCTCTCTCCACCGGCTCATCCTCGCTAAAATCCCTTTCACGCCGATCATCCTTGCGATTTTCCTCAACGACTTCACGAATTCCGACCGGTAGACTCTTTTCTCTCGTTCACATTGTCGAGTTGTGCATTTCTTTCATCTTCTTTAGCAAAAATGTCAATCCTCACCCAATATGTAGCAAAAATCGTGAATCCTTCTTTCAAAATTCGGTGATAATTAGCGATTGAGGATGAAGCAAAACGCAAACAATCTGCTTCATCAAGAAAAAAAGGTATAATCTCTTGTGTGGTGAATATACTTCAACTTTAGTTATTTTTTTTTTTGAGGGAAAGTAGGAGTTAATTTACGGATAAAACATCCATAAGTACATAATTGAAGACTGGCTCGGGGCATACCCCTAACCAAACCTACTCTATCCTTGAAGGAATCACCTTAGCAAGATGATAGGCAACTGAATTCTCATCTCTCCTAATGTGATTCCAAGTACAAAAAGTAAGAAAGGTGCTTGCAAAAAAATAAATCATCTAACACTAAATCAAACTCTCCTAGAGAGAAATTAAACCGGTTCAATCCATGGATTAAAGGGAGACAATCCGACTCAAAAGAAAATTTCGATAATTGAATCTTCGTGGAATTTGAACTCCAAAGAGCATCGCTTTTGCCTCGACGATAATCGTCCATCTAGCCTATACTCGTTTCACTGCTGCCACTTGCACCTTTCCATTGTAATCTCAGCCTATAATTCCTAACCCAATCCACCAATCCTGTTTGATCAATGCATCCACATTTATCTTAAGGACCCCTACAGTTGGTGGACTCCATGATGATGAGAGTTTAATATCTTGGATGTGTTGGGTTCCGATTTTGTCCTCCTCGATTCTTATAAGATCATTGACCATTCTTTTGGCCCTTGTTAATAACACCACTTACGGAGTATTATTGCTATTAAAGACATGGTCATTCCTACAATCCCAAATGCACCAGCCCAAAATAAGAGAGAGCATGATCGTTTCGTCATCTAACTCGGTTGCCCACTTCTCCGATAGATTGCCCGAAGCATCTGCATCAACATAAGCTTGGATGATTTTGGGATTCAACCCCAACCATAAATCCTTAATTGCAAGACAGCCAAGATAGCATGCCAAGGTGTTTCCTCAACAAATTGGCAGCGTTGACATGTATCGTCAATAGCAATGTGGCCGTGGACAAGTAGTGTCTTTATAGGAAATATATGGGAACACCGTTTCCACCGAAGTGTTTGGCTTTAGGGATAATATTAGACTGCCATAAGATGGGCTAAAACCTCTCAAAGTCATTAACGAAACAGATGAGCCAAGGAGATAAGCTAATTTGACTATAAACATACCTTTGTCGGAGTAGCACCACACCATACACTCGGTAGGCAAACTCTCACAAAGTGGAATAGCTGCAATCAAATTTTTGTCACGGTCACCGAACGTAGCATCTACGAGATCCATATTCCATTTACCCAAATCTCGATCAATCAAGTCGCTAACCATGGTGAGATTAGTCCCCATTGGTCTAGGTGTGATAACCCGCTTGCCCTCCTCATCGATTAGCCAATTGTCCTTCCATATATTGATGTTGATCCCATTTTCGGCACACCACACTAAAACCTCTTTTAGAAGAACTTTTGAAGCCTAAATGCCCCTCCATGTATAGCTTGGTGCAAACCCAAGTGATGAGCCCAAGAAATTGGCATTGGGGAAATATTTCGCTTTGAGTATTCGGCTCGGAAGAGAATGTTCATCTTGCATAATTCTCCAAGCTTGTTTCGCTAATAGTGCGTCATTAAAGATATCCCACCTTCGAAACCCCATTCCACCTAGACATTTAGGAGTGCACGAGTTTATTCCAAGTCGTCTAGTGCATTTTATGTTTTCCTCCTCGGCCCCCACCAAAACCGAGCACAAATGCTTGTGAAAATCATCTATAACAAATTTGGGAAATTTTAGTATGCTCATTAGGTAGGTAGGCATTGCTTGAACAACTGATTTGATTAGATATTTTTCCTTCCAGCCCGAAGTTTCTTCATAACCCGCTCCCTAAGCAATGCAAAGATCTCTTTTTGCTCCATCCAAAAATCTCCTAAATATTTGGCATGATTCTCTATTAGGCGCATCTGTAATAGTTATGCCAGTTCCTCTCATTTTGCATTTGGTACTCCTTTACTAAAAGAGACTTCGGACTTATCAAAGTTGACCTTTTGGTCCGATGCTTTTTCTTATTGGTTGAGAATCTCAACTATTTGTAAGCATTCTTGTCTTGTGACTCTAGAAAAGAGTATGCTATCATCTATAAAGAAGAGGTGAGAAACCACTGGACCATTCCTAATGGCTTTTGCCCCATGAATTACTCCCCGAGAGATGGCTTTAGATAAAAGCCCGGAGAGAGCTTCAAGCAACTATAATGAAAAGATATGGGGAGATGGGATCACCTTGCCCGAGACCTCTTAAAGGTTGTACATTTCCACAGATTGAGGCATTCACCATGAATTCATAAGTAACTCGTTGTCACACACCCCATGAGTATTTGTACCCAATCCAATCAAAACCCATACGGAGTAACACCTTCGAAGAAATCCCCAATCCACTCTATCATACGCCTTGCTCATGTCCGGTTTGAGCGCCATTGTACCCCGCTTGCTTTTGGATATGCTCTTCATCGAATGAAACAACTCAAGGGCAACTAGGACATTAGCAAGTGATCAAATGGCCTGGTACGAATCCACTCGAGAGAGAGAAATAATAGAGGGAGACATACCTTCAATCTATTTGTACTAGATTTCGACACAATCTTGTATAATACATTACATGGACTGATAGGACGGTAATCTTTTAGCGCGAGTAGGGCTCTTGATCTTGGGGATTAATGTTACCTAAGTATTGTTGATAGCAGTGGGCTTAGGCGACCCGGCAAAATTGCTTGAACCATCTCTCGTGACCTCCGAGCCTACCATATACCAATACCCTTGAAAGAAGAGGGCATGCAGTCCATCCGGGCTCGATGCTTTTGTTTTGTACATTTGGAAAATAATGATTCCGATATCTTTGAATGTAGAAGGCCTTTGCAATCGCTCTTTCATTTGATCCGTGACTACTTGGGCTGATTCCTTCAAGGGCCTAATCAACTTTTGTTTTAGAAGGGAAAGTGAAAAGCATGGTATAATACCTCTCTATCTAGTTAACAATGTCCCGCTGAGTTGTAGCCCACTCTCCATTGTCCATTTGAAGACAGACTAATAGAGTTACGTCGACAACGTTGAGAAGCTTTATGGTGAAAATAAGGGGTATTCTTGTCTCCCTCCTTCAATTCATTACTTCTCGCCCTCAATAGCCAAAATTTCTCATTCCGCCCATGTAATGTTTCTAATTTTGCTTCCAACTCAACACATTCAGGCATATTCTCGCTGTGAAACATTTTTACTTTGGATTTCTTTGAGGGCTCTCTCTGTCTTTGAGATGTCTCGTGATATCATACTCTATTCTTTCAGCTTAGTTACGGTAGAAGATATTTTGATTGCCAAGCTTATAGAGCCCGGCGTCCAAACTTCACAAACAACTTGTTCACATTTAGCTTCATCCACCCAAAATTTTTCAAAGTTAAAGAGATTTTATGATCTCCGGAGCGGACCTCTTGCAGTTTAGTATCAAGTAGAATTATGAGTGGTCCGATTTGTACCTCAATAGATTCTCCACGCTAGCATTGGGTTACCTTGATGTCCACACATCATTTGCTACATAGCAATTAAGATATTCCCGTAGACAGCGATTCTCATATGTTCCCCTCCGCCATGTATACCAAGCTCCCGAAAATCCCAAGTCTCGTAGATTATAGTCATATAGGGCTTCTCTAAATTCATCCATGGGCCTTTGTTCCCTAGTAACACCACCACTCTTCTCGGTCATTGAAAGCGGTTTGTTAAAGTTACCTCCCACTATGGTAGGGATTTCAATATCAGCCACTTTATCCTGAATAAGAGCCCAAGTGCGCCATTTATTATGTCCTTCCGGCCAGCCATAAATCCCCATAAAACTTGTAGCAACACGGTTCTCCTCCATGATATCTCCTAGTATGTGATTGTGATCAGCAGAGATTAATTGGAAGTTCACATCATCGTGTGAGTAAACAACTAATCCACCTGCCCTACCTCTACTGCTAATCGTATAAGAATTCTTCAAACCAAATTTAACACCCAATTTCTCCATTTTGTGGGCTGCTAACATCGTCTCGGAGAGAAAGATGATGTCACGGCTATGCCTTTTGCTCCAATGGTGGAGCTCTTGAACTGTAAGAGGGCTACCATACCCTCTGCAGTTCCAACATAGTATTTTCATAATGCTTGGCGTGACCGGTGTGGCCCGGCCTCCGCCTCGTAGCTCATTATGCCGTTGTTCCTCTACAACTCGACTTTAGTTCACCTACTTTGCTCTCATAAGATCCGGAACTTTCCTCTTCCCCGTATCCACCGACGTAGTGCCAATAAGCATTTGGTGTCCTTCACTTTGAGGTGTTTTAGAGTCATCTCGTACCCAAGTTCAGCTTTGTTGCCACTCTACTACCGCTGCCTTCACCTCTAAGTTCCAACAGTTTCTTTCGTTCTTCTTGCCGAGTCATCTCTAGAACCTCGTCTTTTGCGTTTTAGAGGTGAACCTCTGAACTTGGCACTATATTGCAACTCGGATTTGGCCATCTTACCATTATAAATATCACGACCTTTATAATTATGTCCAATGAGTCCACAAGCATAACAATAATCGGGAGTTTTACATACTATAACGCAACCCATTTTTGCTTTCCATCAACTATGATTTTCATCCCACGATGTAAGGGTTTGGATATGTCCACTTCCACTCTAATCTTCGAGATATTTTGAGGGGGCTAAGATATCCTCCTCATCTGCCTCCAAAAATTTACCAATCTTCGAACTAAGCAATTCAGCATACGCATACGTTTTCCGTTTCATGGGGAGATCGCAAACCTTAACCCGGAATCCGGCCCAATTGAAATCGATCTCTGGGGGATCTCCTGCCATTAGCTGTAGCAATAGAATACATCCATCAAAAGCCCATGGACCGTCATTAAGTACAACATCCTAATCGATTGGCGAGAAAAATTGAAAGGTGAACAGGTTCTTATCTAGATCTTTGGAAATCATCCCTTTGGAAGGTTTCCATATGTTGCGGAAAGTCATTTTCATGGCATCGGAATTGAAGTGGTTCTTCGTGAGTAATTTCCCTACCAAACATAAAGCTATTTGATCATTAATCCTTGTAGACTCAGGTTTATCAAACTCAATCAATTCATCCTCTTCGGTTGTCGATTAAGATTGCTCATCCCGGGGATTAAGTCCGATGACATCATAACTGGATATCAAGTAGCGTATTGTAGGAATCACGGCCAGCCGGGGCCCGCCGAGCTTTCCCACTTGTGTCGAGTCTCTTTTTTAAAGAATGATTTTGAAGATGGTTTTAGAAAGTCGATTTTGGAATGTGGGGATGAACCTTTTGTTAAGATTTTTAAATTTTATTAAATATGATTTAAAGCGAATTAAGTAAAGTTGAATGGCGGTTTTATTAATTGTTTTATTTTAGTAATTATTTTGAAGTTGCGGGATATTATTTCTTAACCAAAAGATAAATAAAATTAGGGTTCTAAATCTACCGTGAGGCTTCGGGGCCGATTGGTGTGAAAACACCGATCCGGACTAAAGCCCGCCTATCGACCACTAGGTGCGGCGGCAGCCTGCACCTAATGGTGGTCGGCGCCGACCGGAGGCCACGGTTGAGGAGATCAGCCTCGACCTCCGCCCTGGATGGCATATCCGAACTTGTTTTCTTATCCTGCTAGTCAAAAAATAGCAGGGATGCAAATTTAGAAGAAATAAATAAAAGGAGTCGCCAATAAGTTTTTAAGAGAGAAAAACTAACAAAAACATAAAAGTAAACAATTTACTCTTCCAATCTTAGTATGGGAAAACTAAAACTAAAAGAGGCTAAAAATGACTCCATCGGTCTTTGAATCCGGAATTTGATTTGGAGGCGAGGGTACAAAACATAGGGATAGGCCCTTCCGTTCTACCCGTCCGAAGACGACCATTACTAATTTGAGTAGTGAATTTTAATAATGCGAAAAACACAAGCATACAACAACATGCTAAGCGAAATTAAAGCAACCAAACATAGTTAAGGACAGCAATAAAAGCAGAAATAAAGAAAGCGATAAAGGCGGAAATGAAAAGCGAAAGCGAAGGAAAAACGAAAAAGGAAAAGAAAGCGAGAAATCTAAAAGATTACATCGAGCGAGGAAGAATTAAAAGCGATATATCGTTTGTACACAATACGAGAGCAATAAACAAAGCATAAAATAAAATAAGCTGTTGTGAGGATTGAATCCGTGCCTTCAAGTTGTCCCACTCGCTGATCCGGATCTCGGATCTAGATCTCTTGATGCAACGGTAGTGAATCAAGAAAGGCTTTTATGAGTTTTTGTGGAGATAGGTAGGCGGACGTGTGACCGATGGAGTTGTCGAGGTTTAGATGTAGGGATAATGATGAAAGTAGAGAAGGAATGGGTTGAAAAGGGACCAAGAGATCGGAATACGGATGAGAGTATTCGGTAGCTCTTAGGCGAGTTTCAACAGACATAAGGCTAAAGTAGGAAGTCGTGTAGGAATGAGAGCCAAGGCTCTCTATTTATAGGAAGAGGTTAGGTCAAGGAAAGACCTAGGTTTGTGCTCGGCCAGACATCCAAAAGCAAGCAAGAAAACCGGGCAGGATATTGTGAAGATTAAACTGGATAGAAGAGATAAAACCAGATAAAACCGGAAGGCCCGCACCGGCCATCAAGGGATGCCTAGGGTTTCGTGCCCTCGGGTGCTTCCAAGAATGCGAGCATTCCACTTACTATTTTGGGGTGGTAGGCGCCGACCGTAGTAGCTTTCCAAAAATGAAAAGTTTCCATTTTTGGTAGGTTTTTATTTTTTATGCGGGATGCGTGCTCCTAGTCTTGGGTGGACTGTCTTGGAGCCAAAACGCAACACTTTGATGCTTGTGATAATGAAATGTAACATCTAACGTCGTCTTGAGTTCTTCAAATCCTTATCCGATTGGGCTGAAGTGAAATGCAGTGTTCTAAGCTTGGAATTTCTTGGTACATGGCACTACACTCTGTTGTCTCTTAAAGCTTGGCCTGGTTCTTGGATCGTCCGAAAGAAAGAGGGATTTTTGGATCGACTCGAGGAAAAAGGTTATTTATGTGGTGTTGGGAGTTCTTTGTGGTTTATCGGCTTACGTCGCACCAATCGAACACGATCCGAGATCCAAATACTCAAAAAGGAATTGGGATTTCATCATCGAGCCAACAAATAAAAAATAGAGAAATGACAACACTTTTTGGTGTTTACACGTATCCCGTACGTAACCTCGAAGTACAGAGTGCAAAGAGATGAATAGGTTTTAGACTCCCACACTAGGGGAGAGAGAACGTCTCGTGGAGAGACGGATGAATATTGAAGGTTTGCTCGGGGAGAGTATGAGTCACCCTAGAGGGGGTAAATAGGGTGATGGAGGATTTTCGTGAAGATTGAGCTCTTTTTGCCAAAGTAGAAACAAAAACAGATTCCGAGTCTAAAACAAGGTCGGAAAAGTATGAACTCGGAATCTCAGTAAAAAGTAAGGAAGCGATTCAAGCTGCGATCGAGTATGTCCGAGTCTAGAATGAACTCGGAAAGTATAGACACGGATATTACGTGGAAACCCTCCCGGGGCGGAAAACCACGGACCGTGCTAATCCAAGCACGAAGTCAAATCCACTATTTTGAGTCCACAAAATACCGTAGATCGATCGAACCCGAGTTGCTCCCTTCGACAACTCTTTATAAGTTTTTCCTAGACTCGAAATTCCCTTATCCGATCTAGTACTTCCTAGCTGAGATCACCCTTACAGCTAGGAACAAATGAGCTGAGTTAACCCTTACAACTCGGTCAAGGGACCTTACTTAGAATGTAAGAAGATAGTGTTTGTAACTAAGTACAAGACCTTACAACTCGGAATATAATGAATTACAGAGTGGGAGTTATAAGTAGAAGATTGAGAATGAATACAATGACTTTGCTCAAGTATATGTATTAACAATAGGTTCGGCAATCTTCAAGTCTTGTGAGTTGGCTTCCTTTTATAGATGACCAGGCATAGTAGCCGTTATCTCCATCTTCGACTCGGAAGTCCTTTGTCACCGTTGTTAACGACTTTTTGAGTCACTCGAAAGTATCCGTTGAAATATGAACGTTGGACAACGGTTCTTAACTTCTTTGGAAGTCCCAAAACCACCGGCGGTGTCTTCAAAGATAGGGTGGAAACCACCATTAAGCTTGGCGTTTCAGTTTTCCGATTTGGAAACGGACGGCCACGACACAATCTTCCGGGGCTAGGTCGGAGAAGGGGAAAAGCCATGTCTGCTTGGTGATTTGACGTCTTGAAGCCGGTTACTTTTGTATTTCAAAAAGTGTATCCTCGTTTGAATAACCTACAAAAGTAAATCAAATTGGTTCTCAAAGTATAAAATACTTTGGTCCAAGATTAGACACGAGATAATAATATAATTAAGATAATTGATCGACTAATTATCTAAGTCGGAAAAGGAATGGAATTTTCCGAGTCTAATATCCATAAAACTCAAAATTCCATCCGAGTTACTCGTAACGCCCCCAATACGTAAATACATAAATGAGTAATTAACAGCGGAAGACTTGTAAATTTGGGAGGCGTTACCGCCGTTTCGAGAATGAAAACAAGGCAAGTTCATTTGGGCAAATTAATTTTTCAAACAATATATATGACAATCCAACCCAAATTTTTTTTCTTTACGTGAAAATGAATTTTCAAAATGTCGAGGATCAGCTGAAGAGGAATCATGAGCCATGAGACCGACGAAGGAACTAACATTTATGGGGTCAAGACGAACAGTCCGAACATTACTTCTCCGACCAGCTTTATCTTTTCTTCATCTTTAAACTTTAGGTGTGATTGTGAATAGTCCGCCATGCGCTCGAGCTCCTAAAAATTTTAAAACATAAAACAATAGATGTGTGAGCTAGAAGCTCGATGACGTTACCGATTATAAAATAAAATTGCGATTTAGATGCTATTAAATAATGCATGTCTTAAATCATCTTTCTTGAATACTCGGTCTGCAAACTTCTCAATTGCCGATTTGCTTTTCCAATTTGGCCAAACTTAGGACCCATACTTGTGAAACAATTAATCATGGAATCCGACTCCTAGGGTCATTAATCCCCGAGGCGATCGGCTGTGAACTATTGAACAATTAAACGATTAAACGATTAACAATTGAACGATTAACGATTCCGTGAACAATTGAACAATTAACGATTCCGTGCACAATTGAACAATTAACGATTACTGTGCACAATTGAACAATTAACGATTCTCGTGCACAATTGAACAATTAACGATTACGTGCACAATTGAACAATTAACGATTCCGTGCACAATTGAACAATTAACGATTCCGTGCACAATTGAACAATTAACGGTTAAATGCTCGCTAGCGAGCAACGTTGTCCAGGCGTCCCCGGATCAACCATTTACGATTACAATTACGATTACGATTACGATTACGATCACATTCATTCATGGATCGTCATACGATTACGATTACGATTACGATTACGATCACATTCATTCATGGATCGTCATACGATTACGTTTACGATTACGATTACGATCACATCCATTCATGGATCGTCATAACGGTTAACGGGTCCTTTGCATGGCCAAATCAATTAAATTGTGAAAACTTATTTGTAAGCGCAATGAATTGTAAGCACCATCTATTAATCTGTAAAACTTTTACTTTTAGTATAAATGTAAAGGCAATAACGTACCTTAACGTGCCGAACTCCACAATTGCCTGAGTGTTTCTGCAAGCACAATTTCAATTCGATTTCTATTGCTAACACAAATCTACCTTTGTAGACTACTAGCCCTTTAACAATATTTATATGCATTTTCGATAAACTTTTACTTTTCGCGTACCTTTCCATATTGTTTTCTTTTGATCTCAATATTCATACATTTTCTAGAAATAAGCTATTGATGATATAGTTTGAGTTTGTACATAACCATTGATGAGTTTAATTCTTCATTCTTTTAATAAAACTCAATTCCGATCTAATATGCTCTGTAAACCAAATATACTTCATACTCAAGATGTCGGTTTGGTTTTCCAATTTCCTAAAAATTTTGGCGAGTTTCGTTTGAAATATGGCCTAACCATTAGGCTAAAAGCCTTAAAACCTGCATAAAATTCACAATAAAACTCAACGAGTCACACGCTCGGAGTACACAACTCAACGGCCACACGCCGGAGTATATTTACAACCACAAAATCAAGTTTCAAACCAATATATGAACCAAGTTACAATCTCGTCAATTTTTTTATTTTCTTGTGCTCATGAACTTTTCGATTTTTTTATCACGACAAAAACCTTCATACATATATATTTATAGCTAAAGCTTCGGTTAAGCAATTTAATTATAGAAATCCCGATTTTCGGGAGATGGATCCGTACGATTAATTCTTCTATGAGTACTACCAATAATCGAGTTAATGATTTAGTGTGTCGTAGATGAATAGTGAAACTCATTAACATGTTAACATTTAAATATTTTGAAAAGTACAAATAGTAACGTACTGAGGTAGTTGATCGTTTTCCTTCAAGTATTGTTTTTCGTTATTTCCTTCGATCATGTCAATTTCCATCGATTTTCTGTTTTCGGAAGTAATTTGATTTATGCATTAATAAACTCGATAGCTACTCTCTATTTATGCAAACTCTTCACATTTGACTTCCTCTAATTCCCCACTTATTACCCAAATTCATTTGAATTCCTAACTTCCTTTAATTTCGAGAATTTCTTTTCCCCATGATCATATATCTATAACCTCACCTACTTTCTACATTTCAAATCATTTCGCACTTGCACAATTAGGCCAAAACTCAATTGCGTTAATTTACTCAAGTTTAGCACACATGCAACAATAAATTCAATCCTCTATCAATCTTCAATGTCCCCTTTTCGCATTCTTGAAACTAACTCCCAAAATTATGTATCTGCTCATATTTCAATCATCCTCAATATTTTTCTTCCAATTCTTCCACCGCCAAACAGTTTATTCATATTCATATAAAACTTAAACAAGCACATTAACAATTATAAACAAACCCAAATCAATTTCCAATTCCATATCCACACATATCAAACCCTAACTCCAATTTCATTTTCCCCAAAATTCTTTCAATTCCACCACAACCAATTCACAATTCACATATACTTGTCTAATTATTCAATAATAACATAAATTTGTGATAAAATTTGCTTAGAAATTAAGGATTGGAGATGTGGAGATATACCTCACAAGTGGTCAAAAGTGGAATTGGGTAGTGGTGGCTCGTTGGTGGAGATACGGTGGCTCCGGCAGCGGCGTCGGGCGCCGGTCGGCGACCGAGACGGCGGCCAGGGTGGCACGACCGTGCAGCAGCAGACGAGGCGTCGCCGCTGCTGGCGCGGGACAGGGGAAGAAGAGAGAGCGGGTGCGGGAGCCGGGCGGCGGCCGGTACGCGGCGGCGGCTTGCTGGCACCGGCAGCGGCCGAGGAACGGCGGCACCAGCCCGGTCCGGTGGCGGTGGTAGCCGCAAGGGCGAAACGGCCCTAGCCCCTTTGCGAGCGGAACGGAGCGGAGAGGAAGGAGATGCGATGGAGGTGGCTGGGTGATGGCTGAGAGCGCCGGCGCAGTGGAGGCCTGGCGATGACTGGCCGGTGGCCGGCGACAGGGCGGCGAGCGAGGCGGAGGAGAAGAGAGGAAGGAGAGGAGAGAGAGAGAGGATGAATGTGTTACTTGCCTTTCAAAACCCCCTCACTGATATATTCCCGATCCTTCCACCATCTTCCTCTTTTTTTTTTTTTTTTTCTATTTCTCGCTATAATAATTTGTCTATATATGTATACTATTTTATTTTATTTCTTTTTACTCATTAATTTAATTTATTTAATTTCGAAATAAAATTATTCGAACATATATACATATCGCAGATACAAACGTAAATTTGTACGAATTACCCCTTATTATTTGCGATTATCAAGTTTGTTCGTCTCTTTTATTTCGGTTTCGTATTTTGCGCGGCTCAAACTCTTAAACAATATTAAGACGACAAAATGCAAAATTAATTACGATTAAGTTTCGGGGTGTTACGGTTACTCTAAGCGAGAATCCAAGTTATACAACGAATATCGAGTGAAACAAACTTGATCTAGACTAAGCATGGTTCGGACTAGAAGCGCGACTACAACAAAATAGGACTTATAACATGAAGTCGGACCGAGTGCGGTTAAGCGAAATACTAGTCACTTCAACATGCGATAAATCTAAGTGATGAGGGACTCGGAAGCTGAGTGAGGCCGGCGTGAGTGCATATACTGTTTTACGAGTCACTTAGAGACAAGCGAGAAATACATGAAGTCAATGTCATATCACTTAGAGAAAAATACTATATCACTCGAGAAAAGTTTCTAAGGTACGAGAGAATGCCTTGGAATCAAAACTTCTATAAGTGAGAAATTCTTATACTGATTCCTTTGTTAGAACTCCGGAATTGTGCGGAGTAAAGTACGAGGTCTTCAATTATCAACGGAAGTCC
>JAITYX010000199.1:0-39625 GCA_021018815.1 Talinum fruticosum | reverse complement strand
TGATATAATTTTTGGAGCTACTAATGAAAATATCCGTCGAGATTTTTCTGAGTTAATGAGACAGGAATTCCTAATGAGCATGAAGGGAGAGCTCAATTTCTTTCTTGGTCTACAAATTAAAAAAACAAAGATGGCATCTATGTCCATCAATCCAAGTATACCAAGGAGTTGCTGAAGAAGTATAAGCTTCAAGATGAAAAACATGCACCAACACCAATGAGTAGCAGACTGAAACTGGACTCGGACGAAAAAGGTAAATCACTAGATCGAAACTCTATCGAGGTATGATTGGACAACCGCAATATCTCACATCCTGTAGGCCGGATATATGTTTAGTATATATCCGTGTGCAATGAAGACTCGGACTCGGAAACTAGACCATTCCGAGTATTACCAAAGAGAGGTACAAACCTCTTCCCTTCTATGTTTTGATTACAAGTCATTCTCGCGTATTATACAAACTATTACATATGTTTTCATTTGATTTTGGCTGACTCGAAAACTCATTTTCATATATCATCTCACACCGATGTTTCGAGTCACTCAAACACTACTCGGATTTATCGCATGTTCAAATAATCTCTCTAACACTTCATATCTAAGTTCTAACTGCATATCTTGAAGAAAAGTGAATTACATCGTTAAATCGAGTTTCTAAGTCAGCATATTTGTTTGAGAATTATTTGTCTAGATCAAGTACTTATACTATGATATTTTCACTCTTATAACTTGATCTTTCCCAAGACTAACTCTAATTGAATTTGAGTATAATGAATATGAGACTCAAAAATTCAACTCTTCTAGGCCTTAAATGATTATGCACTTAATTATCCTAATTAAATTATTATCTATGCCTAATCTTAGACCAAAGTATTTTATACTTTGAGAACCAAAGTGGTTTATTTCGTAGGTTATTCAAACGAGGTTATCTTATTTTTAAAATAGAAAAGTAACCGGCTTCAAGTTGTCAATCACTAGCGAGACAAGGCTTTTCTACTTCTAAACTAGGCTCAAACGGTGTGTCGGGATTGTTTGTTACCAAAAATGAAAACTTCAACGCTAAGCTCAACGGTACTTTCCACCTTACTTTTCGGACACCACCAGGTGATTGGAGCATCCTTAGGAGTCAAGAGCTGTTGCACAACGTTCACATCTCGACGAATCTTTTCGAGTCACTTAGAAGAACCGTTACAATCGTCACAAATGACTTTTGTTCATAAATTAGTCACAACGACAAATCCGCTTGGTCATTTATAAATAGAAGCCAACCCTCAAGACTTGAAGATTGTTGAACATATTGTCAATACACATTACTTAAGCAAAAGTAATTGTATTCATACTCAATCTTCTACTTACAACTCCCAGACTTGTAATTCATACTTTCGAGTTGTAAAGTCTTGTAATCAGTTACATACTCTTTCTTACTTTCTAAGTAAGGTCCCTTGTTAACTCAGCTCGGTTGCCCCTAGCTATAAAGGTTATCTCATTTAGGAAGTACGAGATCAAATAAAGGAATTTCGAGTCTAGGAAAACTCTTTAAGGAATTGTTTAAGGGAGTAATTCTGGTTGAGTTAGTTTGAGGTATTTTGTGGATTCAAAATAGTTGATTTGACTTGGTGCTTGGACTAGCACCGACCATGGTTTTCTGCCGTAGGAAGGTTTTCACGTATATCCGACTTCATACTTTTCGAGTCCAATCTAGACTCGGATCTGTCTTGATTATTCTTTTCTTCAAGTGTAAATCTTCCAAGTTGGTTAAAATTTCCCCATCATCCTATTCACCCCCTCGATGGTGACTAAGACTCTCCAAGAGAAAACCTTCATGCAAGATTACAAGCTAATCCAAAAGAATCACATCTCACTCGCTGTGAAGAGAACTTTTAGATATCATGTAGGAACTCGGAATCAAGGTCTATGGTTCTCAAGAGACTCAGAACCGACCCTTACTTGGACACTCGGATGCCGACTATGCTGGATACAAGGTTGACAGAAAGAGCACCTTAGGAGCTCGCCGGTTTTGGGTCAATCTCTTATATCTTAGTACTCAAAGAAGCGGAACTCGGTCGCTTTGTCAACCGATGAAGTTGAGTACATTGCAGCTGGAGCATGTTGTGCTCGAATTCTATGGATCAAGCAACACTTGAAAGACCTTGGACTTTCATTCAAATCAATTCCAATCAAGTGTGACAATCGAGTGCAATCAACATCACTAAGAATCTAGTTCAGCACTCAAAGACAAAGCATATTGAGGTCGGATATCATTTTCTGAGAGACCATCATGAGAAAGGTGAACTTGAATTCATTCCTACAAAATTTCGGTTAGCTGATATCTTTACTAAGCCACTTAGTGAGAACCAGTTTTGTTTTATTAGGAATGAACTTGGCATGATAAATGCATGATTATGTGTCTTTCTAAATGAAATTATTTTGCATGATTATGTGTTACATGTTCCTTTCCTTTGTCTTAATAACAATTGGTTCAGTTGACCCAGTGATACTGAACTAGGAGTCATTATTTGTTTGCGCTTTCGAGTCACTAAGAAACTTTACCGAGTCGGACTCGGTTTTGAGAAAATTGGACTTTAAACTTTAGAAATCATCTCTAGATTAGTGGAGAATTTCAGAAAATTCTTTTAAAATTTCTCTTTTCTCTCTCTCTACCGCACGCTTTGATCGGTGAACTAGCCGTTGGGAGACAGACACTAGAATTCTAACCGTTGGAGAGCATAACAGTCATACCAGTTTGAGGCGACCATTGGAGGTTTGGGTCGAACGTATACTAAAGGACATTCTTTTCGTTATAAATAGCATCCCTTTTCCTTCATTCCGCTACTTTACTCTCTACTAACCTAAACTCTCGCATACTCACTCTTGCAATCTAAGCTCTCAAGCACTCTCGCTACTCTCTCTCTCTCTCTCTCTCTCTCTCTCTCGTTTCTTCCAGTTAACTTACTTTCTTCTCAAACTTCTCAACCATGCCTAAAAGAGGTTTCGCTCTAGACTTTCTAGGGTCTCGCAACTAAAAATCCAAGAACCAAGCACCAAGAGGGTCCTTCTAACGACTTCAAAATCCTCGCCACCCAACATCTTACGTTAGATGACAAATTCTTGCAACCACAACCTTTTTGTGGTTGAAACACATCAAAACCACAGGTGTATACAACTTTCTTTGTTTGAGTGAATTCATATACCCAAAACTCATTGTTGAGTTCTATTCGAACCTTTCTTGCTCTAAGGGAATCATTACCTCAAGAGTTCGCAACACTCGTGGTTTGTATAAATCTCTCTCTCCTCCATCGTCTTTTTAAAGTTTCATCTATCTTCCTCAATAGCAACCCCATCCCCTTCAACAAAGTTGCTGATGAGTTCTTCGAGAAATACGCCAAGGAAGTGCCCGAGTCACGTAAGAATTTTTCGTGACTCGGATGAAGACCGAGGCTAGACTTCTTTGTTTCTTGCTGATGAGAACTTTTTCTCTCATCATTCCAGCAAAGAGAATCTCAACTCAAAGATTCTCAAAGCTTTGTTAAATATTCTTGAGGGTGACGACGTAGACCTCTTTCGCGCTATCATCATGCAGATAGCCATTGTGCCAGCTCGGACTAAGAAATCCACCCCTCTTTCTTTCGGAGCCCTTCTTACCCTTATCTTTAAACAACTCAAGGTTCCGCTCCCCTCGGACCCAAACGAAGTGTCTGAAGCTGCCATCGTCGTTGGCGGAAAAGAGCTTCTTCGATACGGGTACCGGGAAACACAACCTGGTGTTTGGATCCACAGCTCGAACCGAGGCAACCTTCTCCTCCGCCTCGGACTCGGACCGCCCCGAATCCACCATCTTAATTTCTTTTTCTCTTTTTTTATTTTTTTTATTTGTCCCGACATCAAATTGTATTAGCTTGATACATTCTTCCCTCTTTTTTTGTTTTTGCTGAAAGGCAAGAGGGAGAATACTAGAAACTTTGTTGTATTGTTTAGGGGAGTTTTTCTCACCCTCTTTCATGTACTTTCCATGTTTTGTTTTTCCGTATAGATAGATGAATGAAGCTCTAGTTTTGAGCATACCGATTTCGAGTTTGAATTTCTTATTTAAGTTTTGCTCGATATATGAGCTCGTTTCTCTATCTTACTCGATATCATTACTCACAAGTTTTAACCATATGAGTTATCTCGCAAAAATATTCTAAGTTCAAAACATTTTAATCATTACTCTCTACTCGAGATATTCTACTAAGTGAGAATGAAAACTCAAGATTATTTCACCAACAAAGTTTCTATCTAAGTATGGAATGTCTTTCATCAAAAAGGGGAGATAGAAGACTCGGACTCGAAACTATATCACTCTAAATTCTACCACAAGACTTAGGTACAAACCTCATCCCTCCTAAGTTTTGATTAAAAGTCATTCCGAGTGTTATAGAAACTACTGCATATGTTTTCATTCGATTCTAATTGACTTAGAAAATTCATTTTCATATATCATCTCACACCGATGTTTCGAGTCACTCAAACACTACTAAAATTTATCGCATGTTGAAATAATCTCTCTAACACTTCATATCTCGGTTCGATCGCATATCTTGAAGAAAAGTGAATTACAGCGTTAATTCGACCTTCTAAGTCGAGCATATTTGTTTGAGCATTATTTGTCTAGATCAAGTATTTATACTCGATATTTTCACTCTTATAACTTGATCTTTACTAAGACTCGACTCTAATGACATTTGAGTATAATGATTATTAGACTCAAAAAATTCCACTCTTCTAGGCCCGAGATAATTGTGCACTTAATTATCCTAATTAAATTATTATCTATGCCTAATCATGGACCAAAAGTATTTTATACTTTGAGAACCAAAATGATTTACTTACGTAGGTTATCCAAATGTGGTTATCTTATTTTTGAAATACAAACATAACCGGCTTCAAGCCGTCAATCACCATCAGCTGATTGGAGCACCTTTAGGAGTCAAGAGCCGTTGCACAAAGTTCACATCTCAACGGATCTTTTCGAGTGACTCAAAAGAACCGTTACAACGGTTACAAAAGACTTTTGTTCGGAAACTAGTTACAACGGCGAATCTGCTTGGTCATCTATAAATAGAAGCCAACTCTCAAGACTTGAAGATTGTTGGAATTATTGTCGATACACATTACTTAAGATAAAATCATTGTATTCGTACTCAATCTTCTACTTACAACTCCCAGCTTGTAACTCATACTTTCTGAGTTGTAAAGTCTTGTAATCATTAACATACTCCTTACTTGCTGAGTAAGGTCCCTTGACTGAGTTGTAAAGGTTAACTCAGCTCGCTTGTCCCTACCTGTAAAGGTTACCTCGGTTAGGAAGTATTGGATCAAATAAGGGAAGTACTAGATCAAATAAGGGAATTTCGAGTCTAGGAAAACTCTGTAAGGAATTGTTTAAGGGAGCAATTTTTGTTGAGTCACTCTGCTATATTTTGTGGATTCAAAATAGTGGATTTCACTTGGTGCTTAGACTAACGAGTGTACTGTGGTTTTCTCGCCCAAGGAGGGTTTCCATGTATATCCGAGTTTACACTTTTCCGAGTCCAATCTAAACTCAAATTGTCTAGTTCATTCTCTTCTAACCTTAAATCTTCCAAGTTTATTAAAATTTCCTCATCACCAATTCACCCCCTCTAGGGCAACTAAAACTCTCCAAGAGCAAACCTTCGGGCTTGGTGTCTAGATTGACACTTGTTTGTGGTTTTCTCGCCCAAGGAGGGCTTTCACGTATTTTCTATGTTCTTACTTTATGAGTCCGTTCTATAATTAGAATATCTTTTCTGAGTTCCGACTTGCTAGAAAATCATTTACTTTAGAAAGTTTCTTTCTCACCCTATTCACCCCCTTCTAGGGTGACTCGAGACTCTTAAGAGCAAACTTTAGATCGAAAATTCATCATGTTAGTAACACACTTTCCGTGCGCCTTGATGGAGAGTGGGCAGCCTTCTGTTTTGAGCTGTATGACATTCATGTTAAGAAGCTTTGTATGTTTAGTGTTCAGCCGGAAATGTTTGCTTACTCCATGATCAAGGGAAGGGCTCAAAATACAAGCGCTTGATGTTAGTGGATCCCGGGGGATGATGGGACTCAAAATCATTAAAGTTCTTATGATTTTGTTTATAAATAATTGATTACCAATTTAGTTGAGAAGATTAGTGAAAGTAGCCACCTAAAACCTCCATGGTCAAGCAAGAAGGTTTGTTCTAATCAAGGCCGGGAATGTTGCTATGTTATGCTCATGGTAGATAAATAAGTTGATGCTTAAAACATGGTCGGTCCATGAGGATGCCTTAGCCGAATGATGAGCTACAAAAGAAGATGATGACTAAGCATTCTAGAAGCATCAAGAATCAAAGAGCTTGGAGAAGGGGAAAACAAGCCATAGCCACATGTTCCCAATTTTGAAATGCTTGGCTAGAATTCACCCTAGCTTGACTTGGAGGGAGGGAAAGGAATATTGTTAGTTAGCATTTTGTTTTTGCATTATTTTCAGCTTGAATTCTGTTATACTTTCAGCTTGCATTCGGTTATGCAAAATGCCATAGCAAGGCATTATATATTCAGCTCATGAGTTTCATTGTAAAGCAACTTTTGGATGAAATATATGAGTTTATACTCGAGCTGGATTTGCTCACCCTTTGGAATTCTCATTGCTGTATCCTAGTGTGGCAGCTAGGTGGTGTCCTGTGAGTCCTTCCAATCTCCCGGTGGTGTTTCTGTATCCGGACAGATTGAAGGTGCCCCTCGGTTCTTACTCGGTGGTGTTTACGTATCCGAGCTAGGACCTTGGTTTTATCCCCTCACTTCACCAATTCATATCTCACAATCTACCCAGCCATTTTATTCTAAATTTTAACCACAATCCTTCCTGTCCATCTACTTCCATTCCTCCAATTTTCAGCTCCATCCAAGAACATCTCCATCCTCCATACCGAAACCAAACAAAGGGTGTCTGTCTGTACAGCCAGCCGGTTACATCAACTTCAGGCTATCTGTTCAGGGAGTTCCCCTTACCCAAATTCAACGAAACTTGGTCACGATCTTCATTTATCAGTTACCTATCTCCCCACCAAATTTCAGCCAAGACCAAGCACTTTTGCCCCACCTTTCACCTGATCTCCCAAGACTGCGCAGTCAGGCTGCATTCTGCCCGGTTGAGTACCTTGCGGTTTTCTATCCATTTTCTTTGCTTCCGCCACTACACATCATTTTTGGTATCAGAGCAAGTTCTGAACCTAGGGTGATTGTGTCCATTTCCCCAAAAATTAAAAACCACAAAAATAGCCAGCCACAAAAACTTCCCAGCCATGAGTGCAAGCATGACTTTGGAAGAGAGGTTTGAAATGTTAATGAAGGAGAATGAGTACCTCCGAAAACAGCTTGGGCGTGAAATGAAGGCAAGGCGTGACCAGCTAAGGAGTGAATCACCTCCTATTCGCTCTAATCCTAGCCTACATGAAGATGATGAGGAGAGCAATCCTTTTGCCTCCACGGATAGTGAAAGGCAATCAAAAAGAAGTTCTAGGCGGTCCAAATCACACTACCAAGACTTCAAAGTTGAGATTCCGGAATTTGAAGGAAGATTGCATCCGGATGAGTTCCTTGATTGGTTGAGGACCGTGGAAAGAATTTTTGATTACAAAGAGGTCCCAAACGAGAAGAAGGTGAAGCTTGTTGCACTCAAGCTTAGAGGCTTTGCTTCCACTTGGTGGGAAAATTTGAAGCACAAAAGAGTAAGGGACAAGAAGCCTAAAATCAAAAGTTGGGAGAAAATGAGAGCCAAACTCAAGGCCCGTTTTCTACCACCTACTTATGTCCAAGATAGCTTTCTCTAACTTTATACTCTTCAACAAGGCAATATGAGTGTGGAAGAATACACTAGAGAGTTTGAGAAATTGTTGATCAAATGTGATTTGCAAGAAAATGAGGACCAAACAATTGTGAGGTACTTAGGCGGTTTGGATGCTAAGTATGCTCAAATTGTAGAGCTACAACATTTTACCACATTTGATGAAGTGTGTCATTTGGCACACAAAGTGGAGCAACAAAAGAAAAACCGGCTTGTCAAAAAGAAGTGCCAAAAATCTTTCCCTCTCAAAGAAGCCAACCCTTCTACAAGGGTGATGGAGAGTTGGCAACCTTCTGTTTTGAGCTATATGACATTCATGATAAGAAGCTTTGTATGTTGAGTGTTCAGCCGGAAATGTTGACTTGCTCCATGATCAAGGGAAAGGGTTCAAAGTACAAGCGCTTGATGTTAGTGGATTCCGGGGATGATGGGTCTCAAAGTCATTAAGTTCTTATGATATTGTTTATAAATAATTGATTACCAACTTAGTTGAGAAGATTAGTGAGAATAGCCACCTAAATTCTCCCATGCTCAAGCAACGTTGAGTTCGGTCAAGTCCAGCCGAGGCATGCTCCAAATGTTATCATCTTTTATCTTTTGAACATAAATAATCAAAGGGACGGTCCAAGGGTCCAAGACTTACCTCCATGCGTTCAAAAAGAGAAGCCTAAGCATAGAGCATTCTAGAATCACTAACCATAGTGGATGGAAGGAGGTTTGTTAGATGCTTGGCAAAGGGGAAGGAATATTGTTAGTTAGCATTTTGTTTTTGCATTATTTTTCAGCTTGAATTCTGTTAACTTTCAGCTTGCATTCGGTTGTGTAAAATGCCATAGCTGGGCATTATATAATCAGCTCATGTACTCCATTGTAAGGGACCTTTTGCTGAAAATATATGAGTTTAACTCTTGAGCTGGATTGCTCGTTTCTAAATTCTCATTGCTGTATCCTAGTGTGGCAGCTAGGTGGTGTCCTGTGAGTCCTTCCAATCTCCCGGTGGTGTTGCTGTATCCGGACAGATTGAAGGCGCCCCTCGGTTCCCAGCTTGGTGGTGTTTTCTGTATCCGAGCTAGGACCTTGGTTTTATCCCTTCACTTCACCATTCCATATCTCCCAATTCCCTCAGCCATTTTTCACCAAATTTTAACCACAACCCTTCCAGTCCATCTACTTCCATTCCTCCAAATTTCAGCCCCATCCAAGAACCCTTCCGTCCTCCACATCAGAATCAAACAAAGGGTATCAACCTGTACGTCCAGCCAGCAGCACCAACTTCTGGCTATTTGTTCAGGTAGTTCCCCTTATCCAAAATTCACGAAACTTGACCACAACCTTCCTCCATCAGTTATCTCACTCCCCTCCAAATTTTGTCCAAATCCAAGAACCTTTGCCCCTCCATTTCCTCAATCTGCCAAGACTGCGCAGGCAGAACCCATTCTGCCCGGTTGCTCTCTTTGCGGTTTTCTCTCCATTTTCTTTGCTTCCGCCACTACACATCATTTTTGGTATCAGAGCAAGTTCTGAACCTAGGGTGATTGTGTCCATTTCCCAAAATCCAAAAAACCACAAAAATAGCCAGCCACAAAAAACTTCCCAGCCATGAGTGCAAGCATGACCTTGGAAGAGAGGTTTGAAATGTTAATGAAGGAGAATGAGTACCTCCGAAAACAGCTTGGGCGTGACATGAAGGCAAGGCGTGACCAGCTAAGGAGTGAATCACCTCCTATTCGCTCTAATCCTAGCCTACATGAAGATGATGAGGAGAGCAATCCTTTTGCCTCCACGGATAGTGAAAGGCAATCAAAAAGAAGCTCTAGGCGGTCCAAAACTCACTACCAAGATTTCAAAGTTGAGATTCCGGAATTTGAAGGAAGATTGCATCCGGATGAGTTCCTTGATTGGTTGAGGACCGTGGAAAGAATTTTTGATTACAAAGAGGTCCCAAACGAGAAGAAGGTGAAGCTTGTTGCACTCAAGCTTAGAGGCTTTGCTTCCACTTGGTGGGAAAATTTGAAGCACAAAAGAGTAAGGGACAAGAAGCCTAAAATCAAAAGTTGGGAGAAAATGAGAGCTAAGCTCAAAGCTCGTTTTCTACCACCTACTTATGTCCAAGATAGTTTTCTCCAACTCTATACTCTACAACAAGGCAATATGAGTGTAGAAGAATACACTAGAGAGTTTGAGAAATTGTTGATCAAATGTGATTTGCAAGAAAATGAGGACCAAACAATTGTGAGGTACTTAAGCGGTTTGGATGCTAAGTATGCTCAAATTGTGGAGCTACAACATTTTACCACATTTGATGAGGTGTGTCATTTGGCACACAAAGTGGAGCAACAAAAGAGAAACCGGCTTGTCAAAAAGAAGTGCCAAAAATCTTTCCCTCTCAAAGAAGCCAACCCTTCTACAAGGGGAGTCCCCAACCTTCACCACAAACCATTCCAAATCCCACAAAACAGCCCATGCCCATCCAAACCCCAAAGCCGCCTAATCCAATGCCAAAAACAAATGACCCAAGGAGATGCTTCAAGTGTCACGGTTTTGGACACATTGCTTCGGAGTGTCCTAACCGAAGGGTGATTACTTTGGTTGAATACCAAGAGCCCTTGATGGATGAGCATGAAACCGAGAAGGAGCTACTCTTGCTAGATGAGGTAGAGGAAGTGGTAGAAGAGGCGGATGAAGGAGAAATGTTGGTGATAAGAAGGACCTTGAGCGGTTTCAAGGATCCAAGTGAGGAGCAACGTGAAACCATTTTTCACACAAGGGGCACGGTCCAAAACAAAGTGTGTTCCATTATCATTGATGGAGGTAGTTGTGCTAATGTGGCTGCCTCTATGATGGTAGACAAGCTTGGACTTCATGCTTCGGTCCATCCCCACCCTTACAATGTGCAATGGCTCAACCAAGGTAAAGGACTTCAAGTTAATTCTCGTTGTCTTCTTTCCTTTAGTATTGGTAAGCACTACCATGATGAGTTGTGGTGTGATGTAATTCCTATGGATGCTTGCCATATATTACTTGGGAGACCTTGGCTATATGACCGAAGGGTGACACATGATGGTTTCAAGAATACCTATACCTTCACCAAGGATGGAAAGAAAATTACACTAGCTCCCTTGCCTCCTAGCCATTACAAACCGAAGCCACAAAACTCTTTCCCCCAAAATGACCTCTTGTTTGTGTTTAAGGAACCTTTTCTCAAAGACAAGCAAAAAGAGTTTGAGCCTTACCACAAACACATCCGTCCATTCCCATATTCAGCCGAGGAAATGCTACAAAACTTCCACCCTCTTTCCACCATTTTTCATGACAGGTTCAGCTTTGTTCCCCCACATAAAATTCCTTTCCATTCCCCACCACAAAGACATTTTCTAAGCCAAAACATCCTTGTCCCGAGAACCATTTGTTTTACCCGGACAGAATGTGATTTGGATCCCAATGGTGATGATTTATGGGTAGCTGACCGGGAAGCGCAAACAGAAAATCCATGGGCAGAATTGATGCTGAAGGAAGTTGCTTATCTTCCTAAATGCTTGTGGATTAATGTACCTAATGATGAACTACTTGATGATCAAGGCAGCCCCTACACCATCAGCATACCCGAGGAGTATCCGGGCTGGCAGCATGGCCGAAACCTGCAGCTAACCGACTGCATGAGCATACAAGGACACTCCCATTTTGTTCTCAACATTAGCTCCAATCTGATCAGAATTTTTTCACACCCGGAGCATGCTATGTATGCGAATTTGAGGACAAATTCTCTCCTACAAGGGGAGAATGATGGAGAGTTGGCAACCTTCCGTTTTGAGCTATATGACATTCATGATAAGAAGCTTTGTATGTTGAGTGTTCAGCCGGAAATGTTGACTTGCTCCATGATCAAGGGAAAGGGTTCAAAGTACAAGCGCTTGATGTTAGTGGATTCCGGGGATGATGGGTCTCAAAGTCATTAAGTTCTTATGATATTGTTTATAAATAATTGATTACCAACTTAGTTGAGAAGATTAGTGAGAATAGCCACCTAAATTCTCCCATGCTCAAGCAACGTTGAGTTCGGTCAAGTCCAGCCGAGGCATGCTCCAAATGTTATCATCTTTTATCTTTTGAACATAAATAATCAAAGGGACGGTCCAAGGGTCCAAGACTTACCTCCATGCGTTCAAAAAGAGAAGCCTAAGCATAGAGCATTCTAGAATCACTAACCATAGTGGATGGAAGGAGGTTTGTTAGATGCTTGGCAAAGGGGAAGGAATATTGTTAGTTAGCATTTTGTTTTTGCATTATTTTTCAGCTTGAATTCTGTTAACTTTCAGCTTGCATTCGGTTGTGTAAAATGCCATAGCTGGGCATTATATAATCAGCTCATGTACTCCATTGTAAGGGACCTTTTGCTGAAAATATATGAGTTTAACTCTTGAGCTGGATTGCTCGTTTCTAAATTCTCATTGCTGTATCCTAGTGTGGCAGCTAGGTGGTGTCCTGTGAGTCCTTCCAATCTCCCGGTGGTGTTGCTGTATCCGGACAGATTGAAGGCGCCCCTCGGTTCCCAGCTTGGTGGTGTTTTCTGTATCCGAGCTAGGACCTTGGTTTTATCCCTTCACTTCACCATTCCATATCTCCCAATTCCCTCAGCCATTTTTCACCAAATTTTAACCACAACCCTTCCAGTCCATCTACTTCCATTCCTCCAAATTTCAGCCCCATCCAAGAACCCTTCCGTCCTCCACATCAGAATCAAACAAAGGGTATCAACCTGTACGTCCAGCCAGCAGCACCAACTTCTGGCTATTTGTTCAGGTAGTTCCCCTTATCCAAAATTCACGAAACTTGACCACAACCTTCCTCCATCAGTTATCTCACTCCCCTCCAAATTTTGTCCAAATCCAAGAACCTTTGCCCCTCCATTTCCTCAATCTGCCAAGACTGCGCAGGCAGAACCCATTCTGCCCGGTTGCTCTCTTTGCGGTTTTCTCTCCATTTTCTTTGCTTCCGCCACTACACATCAAAGGGGAGTCCCCAACCTTCACCACAAACAATTCCAAATCCCACAAAACAGCCCATGCCCATCCAAAACCCAAAGCCGCCTAATCCAATGCCAAAAACAAATGACCCAAGGAGATGCTTCAAGTGTCACGGTTTTGGACACATTGCTTCGGAGTGTCCCAACCGAAGGGTGATTACTTTGGTTGAATACCAAGAGCCCTTGATGGAAGAGCATGAAACCGAGAAGGAGCTACTCTTGCTAGATGAGGTAGAGGAAGTGGTAGAAGAGGCGGATGTAGGAGAAATGTTGGTGATAAGAAGGACCTTGAGCGGATTCAAGGATCCGAATGAGGAGCAACGTGAACATATTTTTCACACAAGGGGTACGGTCCAAGACAAGGTGTGTTCCATTATCATTGATGGAGGTAGTTGTGCTAACGTGGCTGCCTCTACAATGGTAGACAAGCTTGGACTTCATGCTTCGGTCCACCCTCACCCCTATAATGTCCAATGGCTTAGTTAAGGTAAAGGACTTCAAGTTAATTCTCGTTGTCTTCTTTCATTTAGTATTGGTAAGCACTACCATGATGAGTTGTGGTGTGATGTGATTCCTATGGATGCTTGCCATATATTACTTGGGAGACCTTGGCTATATGACCGAAGGGTGACACATGATGGTTTCAAGAATACCTACACCTTCAGCAAGGATGGAAAGAAAATCACATTAGCCCCCTTGCCTCCTAGCCAATACAAACCGAAGCCACAAAACTCTTCCTCCCAAAATGACCTCTTGTTTGTGTTTAAGGAACCTCTCCTCAAAGACAAGCAAAAAGAGTTTGAGCCTTACCACAATCACATCCGTTCATTCCCATACACAGTCGAGAAGTTGCAAAAAAATTCCACCCTCTCCCCACCATTTTTCATGACAAATTCAGCTTTGTTCCCCCACATAAAATTCCTTTCCATTCACCACCACAAAGACATTTCCTAAGCCAAAAATACTTGTCCCAAGAGCCATTTATCTTACCCGGACAGAGTATGATTTGGATCCCAATGGTGATGATTTATGGGTAGTCGACCGGGAAGAGCAAACAGAAAATCCATGGGCAGAATTAATACCAAAGGAAGTTGTGTATCTTCCTCAATGTTTACGGTTTGATGTGCCTAATGAGGACCGAGGCAGCCCCTACATCATGAGCATACTCGGAAAACACCCGGGCTGGCTGCATGAACGAGACCTGCTTCCACAATTAACCGTCCGCCTGGGCATACAGGGAAACTCCATTTTTGTTCTCAACACAAGCTCCAACATGGTCAGATTTTTTCACACCCGGAGCATGTTATTTGTGCGAATTTGAGGGCAAATTCTCTCCTACAAGGGGAGAATGATGGAGAGTGGGCAGCCTTCTGTTTTGAGCTGTATGACATTCATGTTAAGAAGCTTTGCATGTTTAGTGTTCAGCCGGAAATGTTTGCTTACTCCATGATCAAGGGAAGGGCTCAAAATACAAGCGCTTGATGTTAGTGGATCCCGGGGATGATGGGACTCAAAATCATTAAAGTTCTTATGATTTTGTTTATAAATAATTGATTACCAATTTAGTTGAGAAGATTAGTGAAAGTAGCCACCTAAAACCTCCATGGTCAAGCAAGAAGGTTTGTTCTAATCAAGGCCGGGAATGTTGCTATGTTATGCTCATGGTACATAAATAAGTTGATGCTTAAAACATGGTCGGTCCATGAGGATGCCTTAGCCGAATGATGAGCTACAAAAGAAGATGATGACTAAGCATTCTAGAAGCATCAAGAATCAAAGAGCTTGGAGAAGGGGAAAACAAGCCATAGCCACATGTTCCCAATTTTGAAATGCTTGGCTAGAATTCACCCTAGCTTGGCTTGGAGGGAGGGAAAGGAATATTGTTAGTTAGCATTTTGTTTTTGCATTATTTTCAGCTTGAATTCTGTTATACTTTCAGCTTGCATTCGGTTATGTAAAATGCCATAGCAAGGCATTATATATTCAGCTCATGAGTTTCATTGTAAAGCAACTTTTGGATGAAATATATGAGTTTATACTCGAGCTGGATTTGCTCACCCTTTGGAATTCTCATTGCTGTATCCTAGTGTGGCAGCTAGGTGGTGTCCTGTGAGTCCTTCCAATCTCCCGGTGGTGTTTCGTATCCGGACAGATTGAAGGTGCCCCTCGGTTCTTACTCGGTGGTGTTTACGTATCCGAGCTAGGACCTTGGTTTTATCCCCTCACTTCACCAATTCATATCTCACAATCTACCCAGCCATTTTATTCTAAATTTTAACCACAATCCTTCCTGTCCATCTACTTCCATTCCTCCAATTTTCAGCTCCATCCAAGAACATCTCCATCCTCCATACCGAAACCAAACAAAGGGTGTCCGTCCGTACAGCCAGCCGGTTACATCAACTTCAGGCTATCTGTTCAGGGAGTTCCCCTTACCCAAATTCAACGAAACTTGGTCACGATCTTCATTTATCAGTTACCTATCTCCCCACCAAATTTCAGCCAAGACCAAGCACTTTTGCCCCACCTTTCACCTGATCTCCCAAGACTGCGCAGTCAGGCTGCATTCTCGCCCGGTTGAGTACCTTGCGGTTTTCTATCCATTTTCTTTGCTTCCGCCACTACACATCACGCCTGGTGAAGATTCCCTTAAGGGCATGTAAAGCTAACTGGAATCGGATAGACATCGTTTGAGACTCGCTTCCAGTCGTGCGAAAATTCATCATGTTAGCAACACACTTTCCGCATACAACTAGAAGTAAAAGAGAACAATACTCTTACTCCTTTCCAATTCTTTAAGAGTGGATGACCCACGCATTCTGACTCGGAGAGTTCAGGGATACCGATAATACGTGGGAGTTCTCAAGGCCGAGACACGTCAACACTCGAGATATGGACATCACCCGGCGGAACCTATAGCAACGAGGTTAATTTCTATACCGTAACTATAATCACAAAAATGAGAAAAGTGAGACTCGACCAATCTTCGACCTAATTATTGGGCCCTTCATGAACTGGGATCCAAGAAATCATTTAAGGACACCCGGTGGTTATTTCTCCCTATTCTTCTTGGGTCATTAAATGGAAGTAAAACATGGTTTGTGGCCGATCTCGGGAACAAAAGGTGGCCACGTATTGTAGCGGATTTGAGGTGTAACCCGTTCACCAAGGTACTAACAAAAACCAAATGAACCCTCGAACAAAATGCGTCTGTCACTTAACTCCCTCACGACTCCAAGGCTTGAAGGGAGCCGACTTTGGGTCCACGAGTGAAAATTGGCCTCCACACACAAGACCCATGAAACAACAAGGCAAAACAAACAAGCTAGAGTGGCAAAGCATGACCGTTTGGCCAACGCTAACCCGACCACGGCCACAACCACTAACCCACCACAGGTTGTGGGCTCGGGCGAAATTAGAATTGAAGACCAGAAACATTTTGGGCCATTTAAGCATGAAATTTAAAGTATAAAAATGACATACTCGTGGCCACTTTGTTAAGGGCGGACCGCAAGAAGGTAATCCCGAGCTCTTTTTGCTACCGGAGGTGAAATTTAGCCGATGGCACCGAACCCGGAAAGGAGGGGTGATTCCTTTTAATCGGGTAAAAACTAGGGAAAATACTCATACAACCACGACTACAAACTTACCACATTAGTAAATCTCTTATCCACTCAAGATAAATATTTTGGAGACTAAAAATGATGAGCATACCTCTATGACCGTCCACATACAACACAAGGGCATATAACTTTTTGAGTCCTTCTCGGATTTGTTGCACCTAACCCCGACACGTAAGGCCCTTAATAAGCAAGGGTACGTTGGGACACCCCAATTAAGGTCTTTCATTTTATCCTATTCCACTAAAATCATTAGGTAGTGGACATGCACTTTGGACCCTTGATGGTAGAAGATGGACGTGCATAACATAAGGGCAAGCACTATACGGACTTGTTGTTGCAGGTTATGTTAAGCCCACAACTCAAAATTTTCAAAGGCCTCGAAAAGGATGGAGTACTTAAAGTAATTGGCCTAAGGAAATCATGTAGTTATGTGACCAAAGAGGTGATGCAAATAGTTACGATTTTTGTATAAGTCTCGGTCATAAACTAAGGGTTCCCCGAGAAGCCCAAGCCCGTGAGAACGATAAAATCAAGAGGAGTACTGGTCATCTCCCTAAACGGGAGATGAAAGGTGTTTGTGGTATCCTAAAACTGTTACCAAATGGCTTGGGTAGGATCACGCCCCTTACGGTCACACATATGGCTTAAGACAAAGTAAAGAGGACCAAACCACGACTCTAGTTATAACTTGTTCCAAGGGGTAATTCTGCTCCTTAAAAGTGTTAAAAAACATTATGGTTGTACCACTACTGCAAATAGTACCCCTCGAAAACACCGAAAATTCAACAATAGTCTTAGTTGAAGATGCCACATTAGCATATGACAAGAACAAACTCAAGTCAAGGCACTTAACATAGTGGATATTGTAAGCGAAGAAACGTGGCTTTCCGCCTCCACCAAGAGGTCATTGGGGGTTTAACTCATGGTGAGGTCGCCATTCCCGCTCTAAGAAGTTGTCTTTAGTAATGCTTTCAACTCTTGTCCTCATAACGAGGGTGAGAATGTCTTTGAGACATGTTTTTGGAAATTTCTTCGAGAAAACCAATCTAGTTTTCTCAAGGCAAGATGAGAGTAAGCTAGAGCTAGACTGAAGTAAGTTAGAAAAACAAGAAGCATGGAGAAGAGTAAGTGAAGTGTACAAAATGAACACATAAAGCTCCCATTTTCCGATGCAAACTTGACCAACTAGACAAGTGCATAAGACAAATTCAAAAAGCAAAAAGAGACCAAGCATGGAGTGGCCAAGAGCATGCACCAAGACCACACCCTACCCAATGCCTGACCGGCGTTGGTCACGAGGCTTGACTAGAGTCGGCTTGGTGACATCTTTACACACATAAGCTAGGCCTAACCGAGTGTCATGACCCATCGGGTGTGGATGGCTGTTTTTGGATGTTATGCATGCAAGTGGATCCTTGGAGCCCACCTCTTTTGCTTTATAATATTTATTCTTCAATTTGTTTTTGACTAAATTGTTCAACTAAAAGTATCGAACATTCGTGAATTATCGAACTTTTGTGAATTTACGAACAATATGCTACTACAGACAGAATTGTTAAGCCAAGGTTCAAATCAAGAGACAATCAAGCTTCAACATAATTACTGAGCTTCAGGACTTTGATCAAGCCAAGCCTAGGATCGTTTAGCCGAATTCTAGAATGCATGAATTGGGATCAAGTTCGGGCCTCCTGTCTTGGAGTTATAGTTCAACAGTAGCATATTCTAGACACTTCGTATCGATCGTTATTCGAAGCGACACCCAAAATCTAGATAAGTATCCTTTAGTGTCTACTTTGACACTTCTTCTTTCGAACTTGATCAAACCGGGGGCTAATTGTAGATACCGAAAATGTGCCACCCTCATCTTTTATATTTATTTTATTTTAATTTGTCGGCCCAATGATGAAATCTCAATCATTTTTCCAAACTTGAATCATGATTGGAGTCTCATCGAGTGTGATAGAAACTAGGAAACCACAAAGAACCCATCAACACCACAAAATCAGCCCTTTTAGCTTGGGCTGGCCTACGAACACATTTTCTTTTGGTTGAACTAAGCGTAGATAAGGCCGTCGCCGGGTCCCGGTCTAAACTGCGTATTAATCGCGAGTGTTTCACTCTCATAGTTCCAACATAACAGGGAGCTCAAGTGACCATACGACATTGTTTTGACCGTCACCCCATTTCATGGCGTATATTGCCAAAATGCTGCGTTTTGTTCCTCTAGTGACCAACCAAGACACATAACTTCAAGGCGTCACTACGACACTCTGTTTTGACCAGTGCTGCGTTTCATGGCCTACACAACTAAAACGCTACATTTTGTTCCAACACCCAACCGAGGCACGAATGTCAAGATCTCCGGATGACGTTGTTAAGAGGCCAACACCATGTATCTCGGCCCCCTCTATGGGATTTACGGTGCAGCTCTGATTTGGTCCGGATTTTCTGTTTGATTCTCGCTGTAATCCGGTATGATTAAGTTGTTGGGAAGGCTATTTGCATTTTTTAGGTCATTTTCGTGACCTAGCTCCCTACTATAAATAGAGAACCATTTCCTCCATTTATTGGTTGTTGAGTTCGAGCTAAAACATTGATTTTTTCTAAGCTAGAAGCTGATTCCTAACCTTTAATACTGAAATTGAGCTAAGAGTTACTAAATGATAAGTTATTTGGCTACCTTTAAAGCTTAAAGCTACATTCTAATCTCTTGGCTAATTTTCAGCTAATCATTATTACACTAGTAAACATCCTCATCACTTTCCCGCACTACCTTACTTCACAAATTAGACAAAATAGGCTTCTTAAGCTTACTACCCATCGTCACGCTTCCAGATTCTGTTTGTGAACAAAGTCGGCGAGTGGGACAACCGGAGGGCGTCGGATCAACCTTTTCTTCCTTTATGGTTTTATTTATTTTATGCTTTTAATGCTTTCTATATTGTTGATTAAAATGTAATTGTTTTGAAATCCTTCCCCACCCGCTGTAATTTTTATTTTTCTAGCTTTCCTTTTCGCTTTCCTATCTACTTTTGATGCTTTTCTCGCATGTTTTGAATGATTTAATTTTTTGCACTCACATGTTGTATGCTTGTTTGATAACACATTATTTTGAACTCATAATTTAAATTAGTAACGGTCATCCGTTGATGGGCGATATGGAGGGATTATGTATCCTTCCATTTAGTACCTTCACCCTCAAACCCCAGATTCTCGGTTATAGGCTAATGGAATTACTTTTTCAACCTTTTTCAAACTTAGTTTTCCCATCGAAGTTTGGAATAATTTTCGCTTTTATTTTTCTTAGTTTTGATTTTCTAAAACTTATTGGCAACTCTCCCTTTTTTATTTTTAATTCTCTTAATCGCATCTCGGCATTTCTAAATTAAAAATGGACAAAATTAATTTATTTTATAACAGTTAAGGCTATAGACCAAGACCGACTCCTAAGTCTCGGCCTATAGCCGGTGTCGGCGACTAGATGGTGTTGACATTCGCCTGACCGACCAATGACCGAGCTTGGCTCTTGGTCCAAACCTGTGTTAATAGGCAAGATATTAAAAACAACTTCATCTTTTAAGTTACTAACCGAAAACGATACATGGACTTGCCTAGTAACGTGAACTTCATCCCCCTTTTAAGCCATTGCAAAGCATAGGATTTAAGATGAGGAGTAGTGCGTAATCCAAGCTTGTTAACTAAAACTATAGGAGTCATATTAATGCAACTATTACCATCCGTAACGAAATTGCATACCTTCTTTTTTATGATGCAATGAGATTGAAAGTGGGCTTCTCTTTGGTCCTCTTCCTTAAGACATTCAACCACATGTAAGATCCTTAGTAAGACCAAGAGCTCTCTTCAAGTTCATGTCGGGGTTGCCTTGGTTCCCATCTCGTCCTCTTAGGCTTTTCCTTCGAAGAAGAATAACTAAAACTTGAAAGGATCCAACGAGAAGCGTGATTGCTTCCCATAGTTCCCTCTCCTACATCTCCTTGAAATTTAGCTATGAATGCTCTTAGTTGAAATGTAACTTCTCTTACCTTATTGGATAGGGAACGGGTGTCTTTTTGGACCCTACACATGGTAGTACCTCTTGCAAGCTCGGGAGCTTGTTCAAGAGTTAGTCCTCTAGGCTTACTAGGACTTGGTTCAAACTTTTCCACGTTGAAGGACAATTGTATTTGGATTAATCTTTGTGGTGCTTATAGGGCTCGTTTGTAGCTGGCATGTGTTTGGGATTTGGGTTATTTATAGTTAAATAAAAGAAAAGACCGTGCAAAAATCAAACTCGCCAGCTTGTGCTCTAATACCAATTTCATGTGTGGTAATGAAAGAATGATGCCACTTTGATGCGAGTCCTCAAGCTTTGATACCACTCGGGTACATGGTAAGAAGAATAACATAGTTTGGGCAGATTTGGTGGCTACCTAGAAGGGTAGTATGCCGAGTGAACCGACACTAGAAGTGGGTAACGAGCAACCCAGGTTTCCAAAAGAAGCTATAGAGGAAAATGATGTTGTCGGGAGCTGGCAAGTGGCAGGTAGCAAGAAGCGATAACAAGCGCTAGCGAGCAAGACAAGTGCTAGGCGAGAAATTAACAAGCCTTAGTGAGTAGAGGATAGCGATGAGCGCTAGAGACAAGCCCTCGATGGAGACAAGTAAGTGCTATGGGTGAACAAGTAGGACTACTTGGGTAGATGATGACACTAGGGGCTGGTGACAAACGCTAGACAGCAAGCATGTGTAATAGGCGGATAGTGGACAATGGGCCATAATGATGGAAAGTGGCCAGCCATGGGTAAAAAGACAGAGAATGTTCAGGTCAACGTGCATGCAAAACAACCAGGAATGCTTGTACTTTTCATGCGCATAATGTCGTTCGAGCCGGGAGGATGATCATTGATTATTTGTTTATAAATAAATCAAGGTGTTAAGGAAGATAGTTGAGAAATCAAGCTCACCAAATTTCCATGGTTATGCAAGAGAAGATCGGCCAAGTACAAATCAAGCAATGATACAAGTATTATTATCTTAAGTGCTTTGAACATAAATAAATTCACGTCATGATGGGTCGGTCCAAGGGAGGGCCGAAGGGCTTATGGTCATGCATCACATGGAGCTGCCAAGAACACCAAGCTAGAAGCATTCTAGAAGGCACTACCATTAGTGGAAGGTGGTTAGAAGAGAGCTTGGAGAAGGGGCAACAAATCTTGACCACATGTTCCCTATCAAACAATACTTGGCTAGAAATTCTTCAAGCTTAACTTGGAGAGGAGGAAAGCATCTAATTAGTTGGCATTTTGTTTTGCTTTATTTTTCAGCTTGGATTCGGTTATGTAAATGCTCACATGAGGCATTATATATTCAGCACCTATGCTCCATTGTAAAACACTTTTTGATGAATATACAAACCTTGAGTGTTATACTCTTTTCGGGATGGATTTCTCGAGCCCCTAAATCCTCAAAGCTGTATCCTAGGTTGGCATCTAGGTGGTGTCCTTTGAGTCTCCCAAACCCCGGTGGTGTTTCTGTATCCGGACCGTTTGAGAGCGCCCCTTGATTCACTCGGTGGTGTTTACGTATCCGAGCTTGGGTCAAGGTACTATCCAGCGACTTTTCCATTCCATATCTCCCAATTCCCTCAGCCATTTTTCACCAAATTTTAACCACAATCCTTCCAGTCCATCTACTTCCATTCCTCCAAATTTCAGCCCCATCCAAGAACCCCTCCGTCCTCCACATCAAAACCAAACAAAGGGTATCAATCTGTACATCCAGCCAGCAGCATCAACTTCGGCTATCTGTTCAGGTAGTTCCCCTTATCCAAAATTCACGAAACTTGGCCACAACCTTCCTCCATCAGTTACCTCACTCCCCTCCAAGTTTCATCCAAATCCAAGCACATTTACCCCTCTTTTCACCCAATTTCCCAAGACTGCACAATCAGGCCCTATTCTCGCCCGGTTGTGTGTTTTGCGATTTTTCCATCTTTTTCTTTGCTTCCGCCACTACACATCACATAACATGTCAAGTTAGCGAGCGACTAACGTCAAGCTCAAACTAGCAAAATGTAACTATAATAGGATATGAATGATGTAAAGGCAAGGCCACTACTTAAACTAAAATTGAGAAAAGGCTAAAACCATCACTCAACCCAAAGGAACACCCTCTACTATTTAAAGGCAAGGCCGCCCACACTAAATTAAAGTTCCTACTCTTAAAACGATCCAACACCTAGAATTAGTTTTCAGAGATTGTATGGGTAAAGCTAAAACGAGCTTACACATTTTATTTGACTTTAACATATGCTACCCTACAAGTGAGATATAAGAGGCTATATATAGGTGGTCAAGCTCCTTGTCACACGCCTAAACATGCTTAGGAAAAGTACACTTAAGTTAAGTATAAAACAAGACCAATTTCAACCTAAGCTAAGAAAAAGTTACATACAAATAACAATAATAGAAGCTACATATTGGACTAAGCTAACAAATAGGAAAGTTGCATGCTGAAATTCTCTCGGGAAGGTAATTACTTTTTGGTAAGCCAATGGGATGTAAATAGTCGTCCACCCTTAGCTCAATTATGGGTCTCTCTCATTAAAGAAACCCTTTGAGTGAGGAAAGCATCTTCCTATGTAGTAAAGGATCATTGTGTCCAAACATTACATCACCCAAAAGATAGCAAAAGCTAGTAGGCAATTTGAAGCTTAGCTCAACTAATAATTACCCGATTTCGTACCAAATTTTCTCCAAAGCTAGGAGCTTCCAACTAATAATGTTGGATTTTAGGATCAACTTTAGAGTGTCAACTAACATTCCAAATAAAGAAATTCACCAAAAGAATGAGTTTGAACCCCGAAACAACTTAATTATGTAAATCGAGAAGACTAGAGCGAAATATGTGATAGGTGTACTTTTGTTGGCTTGATCAGTCAAAATCAAAATTCTCATCGTCCAATAAATTACTGAAGGTTTTCTCTTTGAGAGGTTATGTCACCCTAGAAGGGAGGTGAATAACGTGATGAAAGATTTTTAAGAAAAATTAAATTGTTTTCCATAAAACAAACTAAGGCCCTGTTTGGTTTGGCAAAATTGGAATGGAACTTGATTCCTCTGGTTTTAAATTCCTTTTTCAGTTATTTAGTTGGGGTGTTTTGAAAGTGGAACTTGAAATTTACAGGTTTCAAGTTCCCCTTAAAACAAAGGAATTTGAATCCCCCAAATAGGAGGGGATCAATTCTCAATCCCTCACGGATTAGTTTATAATTATTAAAAAAGAAAAATTAGCCTATTTGCTATATTATTATTATTATTATTATTATTATTATTATTATTATTATTATTATTATTATTATTATTATTATTATTATTATTATTTTATTTTTATTTTTTAATTTTATTTTTTAATTTTGTTTATATATAATTTTTTTCATATTGTTTGATAGAATATTATAGTTTTAAAATAGGTTTACTAAAAATTATAAATAAAATTTGTTAATCATTACAAAAATGACAAGATAATCAAAAATTAAATAAACACAACACTCAATTCTCAATAAATATGATAACGAGCTTCAACTTTTATTGAATCAAACAATAATAATAATAATAATAATAGCAATAATAATAATAACAATATTATTATTATTATTGCTATTATTATTATTATTATTATTATTATTATTATTATTATTATTATTATTATTATTATTATTATTATTATTATTATAATAATAATTATTATTATTAATCACAACAACAATAATAATTTACAACCAAACAAAAAAAATTGGAACTTGATTCTATTCCTGTTCTTTACCAAGCACTTGAAGAGAATATTCAAGTTCCGGACCTAACCCCTCAGGTATCATTCCTTCATTTTATTTCATTCCAAGTTTGCAAACGAAATAGGCCCTAAGAAATAAATTATGAGTCTATATTGGACTCGAAAGTTAAGTACACACGTAAATACCGGAAATCCTCCCGAGACAGTAAAACCAAAGACAAGTGCTTGAAGGTTTCCTCGTGGAGAGTCTAAGTAACCCTAGAGGGGGTGAATAGGGTGATGAAGAAAATTAAACGATTTTAGCATCGGATCGGCTATACTGCATATTTTCAGTCTAGATTGGACTTAGAAAAAGTGATAACAAAGATTTCGTGGAAACCCTCCTAGGGCGAGAAAACCATGGACAGTACTAATTCAAGCACCAAAGTCAAATCCTCTATTTTTAATCCACAAAATACAAGGACTCGACTCTACCGAATTGCTCCCTAAAATAATTCCTTACAATGTTTTCCTAGACTTAGAAGTTACCTACTTGATCTAATACTTCCTAACTAAGGTAACCTTTACAATCGGGGGCAACTTAGCCGAGTTAACCTTACAACTCGTCAAGGGACCTTACTCGAAAGTAAGAAAAGAATATGACTGATTAAAAGACTTTCTTTACAACTCAGAAAATATGAAAAAAAAGACTTGGAGTTGTAAATAGAAGATTGAATAATAATGAATTCAATAATAGGTTTTTACAATGATTTCGGCAACCTCAAAGTCTTGCAAAGTGGCTTCTATTTATATCTAACCAGTGCAAAGTGCCTGTTGAGTCTTGGTTCCGAACATAAGTCTTCACTAATCGTTGTAACGGCTCTTCTTAATCACTCGGAAAAGATCTGTTGGGGTGTGAACGTTGTGCAACGGCTCTTCGCTTCAAAAGATGGTCCAATCACTTGGTGGTGACTAAAAGTTGTGGTGGAAACAACAGCTAAGCCTAGAGTTGGAGTTGTCCAGCTTTACAAACGAGATAAACCTGGCACGATGTCCGAGCCATGTTCGAAGTAGATAAAACTTGTCTACTCGGTGATTGACAGACTAGAAGCCGATTACTTTTGTATTTCAAAAATGAGTTAGCCTCAATTGAATAACCTACAAAAGTAAACCACATTGGTTCTCAAAGTATAAAATACTTTGGTCGAAGATTAGGCACATATATTAATTAAATTAGGATAATTAAATGCTTAAATATCTTTGGCCTAAAGGAACGAAATTTTCTAAGTCTAATATTCAATATACTCAAATTCCATCTGATTCAATCCTAACGATGATCAATTAGAGAGAGTAAAATATTAGAGTATAACAACTTGATCTAGTCAAATAATTCTCAAGGAAATAAAGTGACTTAGAATAAGGAATTAATACTGTAATTCTCTTTGCGGTGAAATATGCAATCAATACTCAAAATAAGAGTGTTAGAGAAATTATATGAGCATGCGATAGTTCCGAGTGATATCCGAGCGAGTTAGAAACATCGGTGTTGAAGATATGCAATAAGGTGCTTTCGATTCGAGTCGAAATGAAAGAAAACTTATACAAGAGTTTCTATAACACTTAGAATGTCTTGAAATCAAAACTTAGGGAGATGAGATTTATACCTTAGTTCTTCATGTAATACTCAAAATGTCATAGAGTTAGAAATTGAGTCTTCAATATACCCCTTTTTGATGCAAGGCATTCCACACTTAGATAGAAACTTGTTAGTGCAAAACATGAGTTTTCATTTTCACTATGCTGAATGAATCGGAGCGAGGAGTAACAAATGAGAGACATTCCATACTTAGAAAATGTATTGCAGATCTTATGATCACTCATAATAGTTACGCGAAAAATAAATCGGAGCAAAGAAATGAACATATTATATCGGAGCGTAAAAAAATAATAAGAAATATCCGACTTAGAAATAAGTAACTCGAAATAAGAGAAAAAAATGTTCATTCTTTCATTGCTCAAAGAAAGAGAGGGTGAGCTCCCCAAACACAACATCAAGTTTTTTATATTTCTCCCCCAACATTTCATCAAAAAGGAGGGAAGAAAATATCAACCGAGTACAATTGATGTTGAAAAAAATAGACTAAGAGGGGGCTTGTTGTCGAGAAGAGGAAGGACGGCCGGTGCGCCAGCGCTGATATGCTTGAGAGGAGGTGGATGATCTCGGTGGCAGCATAGGGATGTCCGAAAGTTGTTCTGTCATGGTTGTCCGAGCGAGGGCATATCTTCCTCAAGCTCATCCTATTAGAACACGACAGTGGAGGGAGGTGATTCTAACTTAGCAGCTATGGACTAACCAACGTCCCCGGCTTCTTCGACCCACTCGGATCGAGATCCGAGGAAATCGGTCCCGGTTCGGGGTTACCGTACCTTGGCTCTCAAGTTGTGCGACCTTTTCTTTTTCTTTCTCCTCTTCTTCTTTCTTCTCTTCCTTCTCCTCCTCATGCTCGAGCCGCTTCGCTTGTAGCTCCTTCTTCTTCGACTTCAGCTGAGGTAGACTTAGCTGGGCTGGAGGACTCCTCGGAGGTCTCCGAGGGCTATAGGTCCTGAGCAACCTTGGACCTTCATTCTTGAAGAAGTTGAAGCTGCTTTCGTTGCTCGGCAATGATGCCCTTGAGCTCGATCAACGGATCCCGGTTCTCCTAGATCCGAGACTGGTCGGTCTTTTGGTTAATAACCTAGGGCCTTGAAGGACATTTTTAAAAGAGCGGAGAGTGTCTCGAAGTTCTTCGGACACGGAAGTGATTTTGTCTACCAACACGACAAACAAAGCAACAGAGGCTAGGAGGTGGTTGAGACGTAGAGGGACCGGAAGAGGGAGGAGGGAGTGGTAGAGGAGTCTCGAGTCCGAGTGGGAGAGGGTGAAGGAGGTTTCAACTCGGACCCATGAACCCGGACACCGGGCTTGACTTCTTTTTATTATCAAGAGCTATTTATTAATGAGATAGAAAAATTATAGACCACTTCAAATCTTTGTTTTCGATTGTTCCGGTTTGCATGCAGAAAGACCAGCTTTAACTTTCTTCCCACCTGCACCAGTCAAATAGTAAGCTAACCTAGCTGTAAACATTTAGCGCTTTAGTTTGATTTTCGTTGACACGGCACCAAAACTCAATTTTTTTTAATCTTGCGGAATTGGTATCCGTAACTCGAAGCTCCGTTCTGCCAACCACAATGGTATCCACAAAAACAGCATTTGGATTTGAGGGGAGGGTAATCTTGAACTTTTTGAAAACAAACGTCAAGAGAGCTTCGAAGGGAAAAGGAGTAGATTTTTTCGACCGAGCTGGCATAGAGGCCATCTCGCTCAATAATGAATGGAAAGAGGTCTACATTGTAGCCCTCTAGAATGTCAAACAAGGCTTTGAGAATCTTAGAGTTAGGATTCTCCTTGCTAGAGTGATGAGAAAAGAAGGTTCTCATCGGAATGAAATAGAGAGGGAGGTTAATACGAACGACCTTCCCTTAGACATTGGAGATGATAACCCACTCGGAATGGGACATGTTGGAATAGAACTCGGCGATGAGTTCCGAATAGATGAAATCATTGAAGCACAAATAATTGTAGACTCTAGTCTCCTGAATGTGTTTTAACCACGAGAACGATGTGGTTTGGAAGAACTTGTTATGCAACATAAAGTGTTAGGTAACGAAGATATTCGAGGGGTTAGAGGTACCCTCTTGAGGAGTTTTGGTGCGGTGCTTTTCGGTAGCGAGACCCCAACAAATCAGGTGCTGAACCTCTTTTAGGCATAGTGAGATTTTTCGAGAAGTTGAGTGGACCCAAGAGAGAGAGCAAAGAGATGGAGAGAGTAAGAGCGCTTAGAATTCGGAGAGAGAGAGAGCAAGAATTCTTAGAGAGTAAGAAGGCAAGTGAGTAAAGTATAGAAATGAAGGTAAAATGTTGCTATTTATAGCGAAAGGAAATGACCTTTGTCCTTCGGTCCGACCCGAAGCTCTAACGGCAGTCTCGGACAGGTGTGACGTTGTGCTCTTCAACGGTTAGAATTCCAGCAGCTTTCTTCCAATGGCTAGTTTTATCTTATCGAAACGCGTGACGAGAGAGAAAGCGATAAAAGAAAGACTTTTCGAAAATATTTCTAAAATTCTCCATGTATCTAGAGATAATTCCGGAAGTTTGATGTCCATTTTGCTCAAAAACCGAGTCTGACTCAGTATGGTTTCGAGTGACTCGGAACACTCGAAACCTAATAACTCATAGCTCGGCTTCACTCGGTCAACTTATCCATTGTTATTAAAACAAAAAAAATTAACATATAACACCTAATTATGCAAGGAAAGTGCACTTATAAATCACATAATCATGCATTAATTATGCTAATCTCATTCCTAATAAAACAAAAGTGATCCTCACTAAGTGGCTTAGTGAAAATATCAGCTAACCGAAATTTCGTAGGAATGAATTCAAGTTCAATATCACCTTTCTCGGAATGGTCTCTCGAAAATGATATCCGACCTCGGTATGCTTTATTTTTTAATGCTGAACCGGATTCTTGGTAATGTTGATTGCACTCGATTGTCGCACTTGATTGGGGTAAATGTGAATGATAGTCCCGCATCCTTCAAGTGCTGCTTGACCCAAAGAATTTCAAGCACAACACGCTCCAGCTGCAATGTACTTAGCTTCGGCAGTTGACAAAGCAATAGAATTTTGTTTCTTCGAGTACCAGGAGATAAGAGATTGACCTAGAAATTGGCATGCTCCTGATGTGCTCTTTCTATTAACTTTGTATCCAAGCATAGTCAGCATCCGAGTTTCCAAGTGAGATTCGGTTCTAAGTCTTTTGAAAGCCATAGACCAAGATTGTAAGTCCCTACAAGATATTTGAAATTCTCTTCACCGTAGTGAGATGTGATTCATTGGATTAGCTTGAAATCTTGCACATAGGCAAACACTAAATATGATATCCGGCTTACTAGATGTGAGATGAAATAGGGATCCGATCATACCTCTGTAGATTTTTTGATCTACTACTTTACCTTTCTCATCCGAGTCCAGCTTCAAACTGCTACTCATAGGTGCTACTACATGCTTCACCGCTTGTAGTTTCTACTTCTTCAAAAACTCCTTGGTATACTTGGATTGATGCACATAAATGCCATCCTTGTCTTGTTTGATTTGCGAGACTAAGAAAGAAGTTGAGTTCTCCCATCATACTCATTTAGAACACCTGTCTTGTCAACTCGTAAAACTCTTGACATAGAGTTTCATTAGTAGCTTCAAAAATGATATCATCAACATAGATCCGAGCAATAATAAAGTCTTTCCCTTTGGTTTTTATGAAAAGAATTTTGTCAATCTGACGTCTCTTGAAACCATTTTCAACCAAGAAACCGCTTAGTCTTTCATACCAAGCTCCGGGAGCTCATTTAAGACAATATAAAGCTTTTGGCGATTAGAAAACATAATTTGGAAATTCTGAATTTTCAAATCTAGGGGGTTGCTCAACATAGACTTCGTCTTGAATGAAACCATTCAGAAAAGCACACTTCACATCCATTTGATAAAGCTTAATATTCATGCTAGATACAAATGCCATCAAGATTCTAATTACCTCAATTTGAACAACAAGTGCAAAGGTTTCCCCGCAATCAATACCTTCTTCTTTGTAGCCCCGGGCAACAAGTCTAGCATTATTTCTAACTACCAACCCTTTTTCATCCAGTTTGTTCTTAAAAACCCATTTGGTTCCTATGATTGGGTGATTAGATTGTCGTTTGGTCGAGTCCGGACTTGGTTTCTTTCAAATTAATTGAGCTCTTCTTGCATGGCCTCTACCTATTTAGGTTCATTTAAGGCTTCTAGTGCATTTTTAGGTTTAGTTAATGATATGAATGAAGAAAATTCACACAGATTATATAAAGAAGATCGAGTCCTTACCCCACTATTGATATCGAAAGTATGTTTTCAGGTGGGTGGTCTGGATGCATATTTGAAAGCTTTACCTGTCCATTAATTTACTAAGTTTGTTGGTTGAACAGGCTGATCTTTAGTTGCTTCATCTTGTTGAGTCTCATTGACTTGTTCTCGGCATTCTAAGCTAGCTCTTGAGTTTGTTCGGTTTGAGTCATACCATTCTCGGTTGCTCCATTATGAGTTGCCTTAGTAATTCTGTTTTGACTATTTCCGAGCTCAACTTCAGCAAGGTCATCCTCCTCTCTATTCAGTCCGAGATTTGAGTATGTGGACTCACTTATTCTGGCAAGATCGATTTCATCAAAGACAATGTGGATACTTTCTTTCACTTTGTTAGTTCTTTTGTTAAAAATTCGATATGCTTTGTTATGAGGTGAATAACCCAGAAATATACCTTCATCCGACCTAGCATCAAACTTAGTCGATGCTCCTTAGATTATTGTGGAAAAAAATTTACACCTGAATGGTTTGAAGTAGGAGATATTGAGTTTCTTTCCTTTGTAAAGCTCGTAGGGTGTTTTCTTTAAGATAGGTCCGATGAGGCATCTCGTTGAGTGTGTAATTTGCTCGTGTTGATCGCCTCAGCCCAGAAATAGTCCTTCCTATTTCTTCAAGTGTTCTATTCTTTCTCTCCACTACTCCATTCTGTTGAGGAGTTCTTGGTGCAGAGAAGTTGTGAGAGATGTCATTCTTGTTACATAAGTCTCGCAAATTCTAAGTAATCAAACTCCCTACCATGGTAAGTTCTAATCCTTCCGATATGAGTTTGAGATTCTACTTGAAATTTTCTACAGAGCTTAGTGAATTCTTTGAAGGCTTCATTCTTATTCTTAAGAAAACACACCCAAGTAAATTGTGAGAAATCATCAACAATAATAAGTACATAGGATTTACCTCCAAGACTTTTAACAGGAATTTCACTACACAAATCCATACGAAGCAATTTAAGCACTTTGGATGTAGATACAGTTTTGAGTGGCTTGAAAGATGATATGACGACTTGCTTACCCTTTGTGTAGGCCTCATAGATTTTATCTTTCTTGAATGTAAAGTTAGGTAAACCCCTAACGAATCCATGAGATGCAAGTTTGTTGATAGTATGCATGCTAATATGACCTAGTCTACGATGCCAGGTCCACGAATCATCATTCACATATGCTTTTAAACAAGATAAATTCTGACTTGAATATGAGAGAGGAATAATGTAAGTATTACCTGACCTCGGACTTGAGAGCTTACTCTCTTTGGTGACTCGCATCGAAATGTAGCAGTTAGTTTGAGTGAACATTACCTCTTGACCTTTATCACATAGCCGAGAAATGCTAAGGAGATTGTACTTGAGTCCTTTGATAATATAGACTAGGCTGACTGTGTTGATTCGTTCACCAATTTTCCCAATCCCTACTATCTTGCCTTTGTCTGTTATCTCCAAATGTGACTTTTCCTCCTTTCGGATCTTCTAGCTCGGAGAATAGTCTTGAATCTCCCGACATGTGGGGTGAGTAACCACTGTCTAAGTACCAATGACCTTTCTTCTTCTTCTAATTTACCTGCAAGATAGAAACAAACTAACTGTTTTCACTTCCTCTTACGAACCCAAGTAACTCCCTTTACTGTGGTCCTTTTCGAGGAAGAGCACTTTTGGGAACCCGGATTTGAATAATTTTTGGTCCGGTCCGATTCTAGGTCTTCCTTCCAAAAACCGAGTCTGTGTCTCTCTTTTGAAAATCTTTTCTTTTATAAACCGGTGGAGAAAGCTTTGTCCTGTAAGCTGGTCCGGGCTTAGTCCTCTGTTCGGTGACCATGCTGAGCCTTCCCGAACTTTACAGTTCTGGAATTCTTTTTGAAAAGATTAGCATAGGAATTTGATTCCTATTCTTTAATAAACCAAATCTTTCTTTCCTGAAAAGACATACTGAGAGCCTAAAAGCATATCAAGGTTTTTCTAACTATAAGTGAATTTTAAAACTAGCTCTTCGGACTCATTGAGCTTTCTTTTCAATTGCTCATTCTCTCGTTCTCAGTGACTCAAACACAGTCTCATTTGCTTGAGTACTGGTCTTAAGTTCTTTCATATTTTGTCTCAGTTTTTCCAATTAATTTTTCAAAGCATTACTCTCATCAAGAAGAGACTCAAGTTGTTCTTTGCACTAGAAAGAGTCAAAATTGGACTTTTCTTCCAAAGTGAAAATATATCGTGCTAAATCAAGTTTTGAGAATTTGAGAAAGTATTCAACTACCTCATTAATACCTGAGTCCTTATTGTTTGACTCGATTCGGCTTATGAATTTGTTAGTGTCATAAGACACTTAGAGTCATCTTTTTTATATAAATCGTCATTACTCTAGGTAGCCATCATAGCCTTGTTCTTTCTGTCCTTGTTTCTCTTGGGACCGTCTTTGACTTTGTGCTCCTTGCTGCCATATTCAAAGCAGCCAAAGTTCTTAGATAAAGATAACTTTAAAGGAGAAGAATATTTACCTTTTCTCGTCCTTCTTATCTTCCTTATAGAACTCATCCTTTGTCCTCTTTTCCCACTTCTTGTACTTCATCATTCTCTTGAAACCTCGGATTATGAGTGCCATAGGGTCATTTTCTGATTCCGAACAGCTTAGACTCTCACGTCCGCTTTATGAGGCATTCAGCGTAATATTCTTTTTGGTGCTAACCTCTGCATCCTCTTCCCTGCAGATGAATCTCGTGAGTCGAGTAACTTGCCAATAAGCTCATCTCGGCCTTAGTTGAGAAAGGTTATGAGCTTCTTCAATGGTTGTCACCTTAGGACCCCATATCTTCTTTGGTAGACATCTCATAATCTTTCTAGACATCTCTTCATGGGAAATCTTCCTACCTAGAGATTTGAGATTATTGGTAATCTCTATGAATCGAATATACATCCGAGTGATGTTTTCTTTTGGCTCCATCTTGAACAGTCTCATATTTATGAAGATATTGACTTATCTTCACCTGTTTCACATGGCTTGTTCGTTCATAGGTGTTGGCAAGAGTGTCCTACACCTCTTTGGCCGTGTCACGTGCCGAGACCCCGTTGTATTCTTCTCGTATTAATGGCACACATCGAGTGTGCTCATAGCTTTGAAATTCTTTCGAATTTCTCGGTCTCATTAGTGGTGAACTCAGATTTGGCTTTCGGTACAAGAGTTCCATTCTCCATCTTAATTGGAATGTAGTTTCCGGCTTGGATGATGTTCCGGACTTCATCATTGTCCATCACATTCCATGATCTTCTTCCAATGGGCAAAGTTTGACCCTTTGAACTTCGGTGGTCCGGATAGTCTTCCTTCATCGAACTCTCCATTGTTCTCAGCCATCTCGATCTTTATACCTTTGGATGATGAGATCATCCGGAAAGGCTAGGTTTTTATACCAATTGAAGGTTTGCTCATGGAGTGTCTAAGTCACCGTAGAGGGGTGTAAATAGGGTGATGAAGAAAATTAAATGATTTTTATAGCAGATCAACTAAACTACATATTCTGAGTCTAGATTGGACTCGAAAAAGTGATAACAAATATTTATGTTGAAACTCTCCTGGGGCGGAAAACCACGAACAGCGCTAATCCAAGCACCAAATCAAATCTTGTATTTTGAATCCATAAAATACAAGGTTTGACTCTACTAGAATTTCTCCCTTAAACAATTCCTTACAATGTTTTCCTACACTCGAAGTTCCTTTATCTCGATCTCGTACTTCCCGACTTAGGTAACCTTTACAATCAAGGACAACCGAGTTCGGTTAACCCTTACAACTCAATCAAAGGACCTTACTCGTAAAGTAAGAAAATAATATGATTGATTACAAGACTTTCTTTACAACTCGGAAAATATCAAATACAGTACTTGGAGTTGTAAATAGAAGATTGAATAAGAATGAATTCAATAATAGGTTTTTACGATGATTCCGGCAACCTTCAAGTCTTGCAAAGTGGCTTCTATTTATATCTAACCAGGCAGAGTGGCCGTTAAGTCTTGGTTCTGAATAGAATTCTTCACTAGCCGTTGTAACGGCTCTTTTGAGTCACTTAGAAAAGATTCGTTAAGGTGTGAACGTTATGTAATGCCTCTTGGCTTTAAAAGATGGTCCAATCACTTGGTGGTGACTAAATGTTGTGGTGGAAACAACCGCTAAGCGTAGAGTTGGAGTTTTCTAGTTTTGGAAATAGACAACCCCGACTTAGAGTAAGGAAAGATGGTCCAATCACTTGGTGCCGATCGAATGTTCAAAAGTAGATAAAACTTGTCTGCTTGGTGATTGACAGCTAGAAGCCGGTTACTTTTGTATTTCAAAAATGAGTTATCCTCAATTGAATAACCTACAAAAGTAAACCACATTGGTTCTCAAAGTATAAAATATTTTGGTCGAAGATTAGGCACGAGATATTAATTAAATTAGGATAATTAAATGCTTAAATATCTTTGGCCTAGAGGAATGGAATTTTCTAAGTCTAATATTCAATATACTCAAATTTCATTTGAGTCAATCCTAAGGATGATCACGTAGAGAGAGTAAAAAATCAAAGTATAACAACTTGATCTCGGTTAAATAATTCTCAAGGAAATAAACCGACTTAGAATAAGGAATTGACACAAGTAATTCTCTTTGCACTCGAAATATGCAGTCAGTACTCAGAATAAGAGTGTTAGAGAAATTATTTGAGCATGCGATAGTTAAGAGTGAGTTAGAAACATCAATGTAGAAGATAAGCAATATGGTGCTTTTTGAGTCGATCGAAACGAAAGAAAACTTATACAAGAGTTTCTATAATGCTCAAAATCACTTGAAATAAAAACTTAGGAGAGATGAGATTTATACCTCGGTTCTTCGTGTAATACTCATAATGTCTTAGAGTTAGAAACTGAGTCTTCAGTACTAATCCAAGCACCAAGTCAAATCCACTAATTGAATCCTCAATTACAAAGGACCGACTCTAACCGAATTGCTCCCTTAGATAATTCCTTTATAAGTTTTCCTAGACTCATAAGTTCCCTTATCTCGATCTAGTACTTCCTCACTTAGATAACCCTTACAATCAAGGCCAATTGAGCTGAGTTAACCCTTATAACTCAGTCAAGGGACTTACAAAGAAAATGGAAAGAATATGAGTGATTACAAGACTTTCTTTACAACTCAAAAAGTAAGAAATTACAGATTATGAGTTGTAAGTCGAAGATTGAATAAGAATGCATTAAGTGTTAAGAAAATGTGTTAAGCAATCTTAAAGTCTTGTGGAGTGGCTTTTGTTTATAAGCACAAAGGAAGCATAACCGTTGAGACTTGTTCTGGAGTGGTGAGCCTCAATAGCCGTTGTAATGGCTAGGTTGAGTCACTCGTAAAGGATCCGTTGAGATACGAACGTTGTGTAGTGATCCTTGGCTCAAAAGATGGCCCATCCCTCTAGTGGGAATTGGAATATGGGGTGGAAACAACCGTTAGACTCAAATTTGAAGTTTTCCAGTTTTGGAAATAAACAACCCTAACACGGTGTCCGATCCATGTCCAGTAAATGGTTTATTTCTATCTCGCTAGTGTTTAATGACTACAAGCCGACTGCTTTTGTATTTCAAAAGTAGATTAGGCTTATTTAATCAACCTACAAAAGCACATTAAAGTGGTACTCAAAGTATAAAAATACTTTGGTCCAGAATTAGGCAAAGATAATAATTTAAATTAAAGTAATTAAGCACTTAATTATCTTAAGCCTAAAAGAATGGAATTTTCTAAATCTAATATTCAATATGTTCAGATTCCATCTTGAGTCAATCCTCAAAATGATCAAGTTAGAAAGAATAAGACATCATAATTCATAAACTTGATCAAGTAAATAATTCTTAATCACTAAAGTGACTTAAAATTCGAATTGACGTAGTAATTCATTTTCACTTGAAACACAAAGTCAATGCTCGGAATAAAAGTGTTAGAGAAATTATTTACACATATGATTGTTCTGAGTTGTGTCCGAGTAATTCAGAAACATAGTTAAGAATGTTATGTTAACGGATCTGGTTTCTAAGTGGGTCGGACCGGGATGAAAACTTAGATATGAGTTTCTATAAAGCACGTAATGACTTAGAATTAAAACCTAAGAAAGATAAAGAGTTATACCAGAGTCTTCAATTACAACGATTAAAAGCAAATTCATTAAGGATTACAACAAGATAAAATATGTCCCATAGTCCAGGAACATGCTTAATTTGTCCATCAAAAATGGTGAAAATTCACTATTAAAGTGAAGGAACAAGGCATAATTTGAGGTAGTTTCTGGTTCTTGTTAACAATCGCCTCCTTGATCAATACAATAAGCTTAATCACCTTCTTGGATATTAGAGACGATTTGCTACGCATCAATTATTTACTTTTAGAACCATCCAACTATGGTGCATGAAATTTTGTAATTCATAACTATAGAATACGACCAAAATGCCATTCCTTTATTTTGTATGTATATTATATTATAGAAATGACATTTTTTAATACAATTATAGATAAATTTGTTTAATAATATATTAAAAAAGGTTTATTTCATAATTTTAATTTTTTGGTGCTAGGTTTTTCAAACATCAACAACACCATTTGACATAAAATATAATATCCAAATGTTTTTAAAACATATTCATGTTTTCCTAATTTTTCGTTCCTCCTCTAAAATTTTTTCTCTTTCTTAGTTGACACTAGATAAGGATTATCACAAGGATCGGTTGAGATAAGACTATGAAGGTTTGCTCGGGGAGAGTCCGAGTCACCTTAGAGGGGGTGAATAGGGTTATGGAGGATTTTCTTTGAAAATCAAACTCTTTTGCCAAAGTGGAGACAGAAACAGATTATGAGTCTAAGTGGGGTCGAAAAGTATGAACTCGGAATTGCTATAAAGAGATAAAGCTGAAGCTTTGAGACTGCTCCGAGTCTAGAATGAACTCGGAAAGTAAAGACAAAGAAGTTACGTGGAAATCCTCCTAGGGCGAGAAAACCACGGACCGTGCTAATCCAAGCACGAAGTCAAATCCACTATTTTGAGTCCACAAAATACAGTAGACTGATCGAATCCAAGTTGCTCCCTTAAGCAACTCTTTACAAGTTTTCCTAGACTCGAAATTCCCTTATCTCGATCTAGTACTTCCTAGCCGAGATAACCCTTACAGCTAGGGACAACTAAGCCGAGTTAACCTTTACAGCTTAGTCAAGGGACCTTACCCAGAAAGTAAGAAAGTGTTTGTAACTAAGTACAAGACCTTACAACTCGTAAAGTAATGAAATTACAGAGTGGGAGTTGTAAGTAGAAGATTGAGAATGAATACACTAACTTTTCTCAAGTACAAGTATTAACAATAGGTTCGGCAATCTTCAAGTCTTGAAAGTTGGCTTCTATTTATAGATGACCAAGCAAGCATAGCCGTTATCTCCAACTTCGACAGAAGTCCTTTGTGACCGTTGGTAAATGCTTTCCGAGTCACTCGGAAAGTATCCGTTGTGATATGAACGTTGGGCAACGGTTCTTAACTCTCTTGGAAGTCCCAAAACCACTGGCGGTGTCTTGAAGGATAAGGTGGAAACCACCGTTAAGCTTGGCGTTTCGGTTTTCCAGATTTGGAAACAGACAGCCCCGACACAATCTTCTGGGACTCGGGACAGAGAAGAGGAAAAGCCATGTCTCGCTGGTGATTTGACGTTTTGAAGCCGGTTATTTTTGTAATTCAAAAAGTGTATCCTCGTTTGAATCACCTACAAAAGTAAATCAATTTTGGTTCTCAAAGTATAAAATACTTTGGTCCACGATTAGAAACAGATAATAATATAAATAAGATAATTAAGCAACTAATTATCCGAGTCGAAAGTGAGTGGAATTTTCCGAGTCTAAAAATGAGTGGAATTTTCCGAGTCTAATATCCATGAAACTCAAAATTCCATCCGAGTTAGTCTAAGTGAAGAATCAAGTTACATAGACTAAGCACGATTCAGAATATCGAGTGAAATAACTTGATATAGACTAAGCACGATTCGGACTAGAAGCACCGACTCCAACAAAATAGAACTTATAACATGAAGTCAGATCCGAGTGTGGTAAAGCGAAATACTAGTCAATTCAGCATGCGATATATCTAAGTGATGAGGGACTCGGAACCGAGTGAGACATGCGGATCTGTTTTCCGAGTCACTTAGAGACGAGCAAGAAATACATGAAGTAAATGCTATATCACTACCGTCCGAGCCGAGTACCGCCACTTGAGTTTGAGGAGTAGTCGACCCTCGGCAGCTCTCGCCGCTTTTTCTTTGTGTTCCACCCCTTGCCTAGATGGAGTCTGCCTCGCCGCGGACTCCTCGGCGTCTACTTCTTCGTTGTCCGCAGCCTTCTTCCTCTCCGCTTTCGAGGACGTCCGGCCTGGGCTCGAGGACGCTTCGAAGTGTCCGAGTCGCCACGGTCCCGAGCCTCCTTAGACCTTCTCTCTCCGAGGAGCTCGACCAGCTCCTTTTGCTCCTTCACCAACTCCCTCATCTCAAGAACCATTGTTTGCTACTCTCGGATTTGGGATTGGGCGGTTTTTGGTGGATGAACAAAGAGTGATATACAGTCTTGAATGAGCCGAGCGGGTCCTTGAATTCGGAGGACACGGAGCTGATTTTGTCCATGAAAGCGGAGGACAAAATAGCGGAGAGAGATTTTTGGGCACCTGAGGTGGAAGCACCAACAGTGGGGCAGAGAGAGAGAGAGGGGTTTCTTTCCGAGTCCGAGGCGGAGAAAGAGGCCTCGGCTCTAAGTTGTACACCCGGACACTAGGTTGAGTTTCCTAGTAGCCGTACCCCGGAGTTCCATCTTGCCGACCACAACGGCAGCCTCGGACACAACAGCTTGGGTCCGAGGGGAGAGTAACTTTGAATTGTTTAAAAACAAGGGTGAGAAGAGCACCAAAGGGAAGAGGGGTGTTCTTCTTATTTTGGAGTTGAGCTGGCACAACCGCCATCCGCTCAATTATTGAGGGGAAGAGGTCTACTTCGTAGCCCTCAAGAATATCAAAAAGAGATTTGAGGTACTTGGAGTTAGGGTTCTCCTTGGTGGAATGCTGAGAGAAAAAGGTTCTCATCGGCAGGAAGCATAGAAGGCGTGCTTCGACTTCAACCGAGTCACTAAAAAATTTTCCGTGACTCGGGGAACTCTGTAGCGTATTTTTCAAAAAAGTCGTCGGCGACTTCAAGTGAAAGGAATGGGATTGTCTGTTCAAAAAGAGAGGAAACCTTGTGAAGGTTTGCTCGGGGAGAGTCCGAGTCACCCTAGAGGGGTGTGAATAGGGTGATAGAAAATTCTTTGCGAAATACCGTGAGCCGATC
>JAITYX010000198.1:0-42468 GCA_021018815.1 Talinum fruticosum | reverse complement strand
AGCTCATTCCTACGATTATAAGTTCATTCCATATCGGACCGAATAGGCTATATACTACGCTTCACATGAAGGGGTCATTTCGAGCGTATCTAAATAGATAATATGTTTATATATGGATCTTCGCGCTATTCTTATTCCATCTAGATTAGGAATAGGTGAAATCGAACCTCGTTTACATATCTCTCTCATTATTCGGAACCTTATTCATCTCTTTACGCTCTATCAATCGAGAAATAGGTTTCATTTGGTCCATCTTTCTTATAATATAATAGCATAGTATATCTCTGATAATTCAATCGACTTATAATTGGTCTCCACTTGCTATATGACTGACACAGAATAATTTCAACACTCAATCGTCAAAAGATATTCCATACACACACGTTGAGATGATACTTATGCAAGAGATGGAATCGAAATCCTGGGCTAATATTGGAATTAACAGTCGATAGCCGAACACAAATTGGTGATCTTCATTCAAATGTAGGTGGGAGTTCGCTTGAAATGCTTGTCCTCTATAAAGCATATTTCAATTTTAGAGTATATAATATTTCATGTGAAATGTAGATAAAGGAGATTTATATAACAGAAACTTCGTAGTAAATCATCATTTCTCAACGTGAGAACTTCAAATATCAGATGCAACAAATTATGGAGAAGTCGTTTTAGGATTGCTGACTTACCATTTGTTGAAGGATTTTGGCACGACGCTTCAAATGGTACCTATCGAATAGATTAATTAATACGTATTATATTGTTGCCGTTTCAAGAACTTCACTTCAGGTTTTATCAGGCAGAATTGAGATTTAGGTCATGAACATTCGAATGAACAGGACGACTAACCTGCCCGCGGATAGCTTTTGCTGAGCTCAGTAACAAAACAATTAGAAATTAGGCTCGAAGTCAAGACTGATTGTGCATTATACATATGTGGTATTTTCTAATGGATTTGACATCTTTCATTAATGGAAATTTTTGATGTAGTGAGTAGTAGGCTCGATTGTTCGCTCTCCTGTTGCTCTCCATCCGGTTAGGACATCAGTGAAGCTCTCCTTCTCATATTTCTTTGATCAACTTCAAATCTCTAAGAGTAACATGTAGATCTCGTGTTATAAAAGTATTGATGGATGAACTCTTTGCACAAATCTGTCCAATTGGCAACCTTGCGTGGGTCGACCGCGTTGTACCGTTTCATGACATTAGTATCAAATGTCCAGTGGAAAGATGACGTGGTAAGTGTCTTCATGAATGTTTTTAAGAGTCATTGCTCCCAAGAAATTACTCACATGATGATGGGGATTCTCGGAACCCTTAAACTTAATATCAAGCATGGTAAACTTAGGAGGTAGTTTACCCTTCGGAATTGAAGTAAACCCCCGATGATCGAAATAATGGTTGGTAAACATGGACGACTCTCTCAACATCCATTCTAGGTGATCTATACGAGTTTCGCACCGAGTCTTTGGCTCGAGTTCAGGTTTAGGACTATCTGGAGAAGATTGGATGTGTAGAGGAGGTATAACCATAGCCATTTCCCTTTGCGCATCCTCGCTTTTCGACCTCTTCTCTTCTCTTACATTCAGCTTCCTCATCTCTCTTACTAGCCTCAATAGCCCTTATTATTTCCTTAAGATCTCTTGATATAGAGGATATCTATTCCTATTGATCAATCAACGTGGTTTCCATACTAGCTACATTCTTATTAAGCGTACTAAGGTTAAGATACTGTTCGGGATTACGATCCATTGGAAGGGAACTCTTTTTGGGTACCGTCCTAGAACAAGGAGTGGGTTGTGATGGTGTAGTATGTATCGAAGCTTGTCGCACTCGGTGTAGACCACGGAGTAGAAAGAAATGATGGTACTTGGTTGAGACGTTCTAATCTTTTATAGCTCGGGTTCCGACGATACTCGGTTGTCTGTAGACTTCTTTATTCTGCAGCCCAAATGATGAGGTTTAGGACTATATAAGAGAAGATCACTTTTAAGAAGAAGGGACTCGAGCGTAAGATCCGAAGAGACTATGAATGCTTTATTATTTGGATGCACATAAAGAATGCCATGATGATATGATGAATGATTTACTTGACATGTGATCCTTAAAGAAAAGATGCTTTAACTATGATAATGCTTTCCTATTTGAGATGAACTTAGGGCTAAATGCAAGGTGAGAATGGTAGACTATCTCTCCTAATATGAAAATGATTTTTAGCTAATGCAAATGAACTCACCTAATGTAAATAGACTTATCTAAGAAATGCTTTTGTTTCGCTAATGCAAATAGACTATACTAAGCATGTGGACTTACCTAATATGAGATGATTTTATTTGGCTAATGCATATGGACTCACCTAATATGAGATGATGTAAAATGAAAATATGTCCATGCAAAACAAAATAAAAGGACTAGACAATAAGAAAAGGGAACTTCCGGCAAGACCCTTTCACGAATAGCAATTACTTCGGCTATTAGAAAAGATAATTTTGGAATGACACAAAAGGATGCACATAATAGTTGGACCCTACTAAATGAAGGCATTTTGACTTTTGGCTAAATGCACATAATTGGACCGACTTTAGGAGATTTATTATAGTTTTTTATTTCCACCCATGCAAGGTTCTAATCAAGCACTTCTCACCTATTCCTAAAGGCTCACAAACAGAAGGTTAAAACAAACACACTCATCCAAGCTTGCAAAAGTGTGGGGAAAACCTAGAGGTCTAAAAAATTTCTATAGCTCAAGAGTTTAAGAGTATGGATACATGGTCACACGTAGTCCAAAATTTGGTGCCCTATGGGTTGCATGGATTTAAGATTGTAGCTAGAATTCCGGTGCCTCTTAGAAACCAAAGGGTTTAGCCCAAGATGATGTGTTACACGGGAGGAAGTACCTTCTCCTTAGTAAATCAAGCCTAGTTGGCCCCACAAAGGGTCCACTCGTGAGCCACTCTCTCCGTAAAAGGTTAGAGAGTGGGTACAATAAAGTTTTCCTAGGGTCCAAAACAATGATTTAAACTAGTTCAAAGGTTGTTAAATGTAGGATGCCTAATGCAAGCACATTATTAAAACTCACCACGCAAGTTTTAAAGTTTTGCCCTCTTAATAAACAAGTTAATTCCCAGTGGACTCGCCATTATAGGAACCATGGCCCCACCGCCCGAAGGCCGCCCGCCATCGAGCTTCCCCACTCGTGTCGGGTCCTCTTTCTTTTTAAGGATTGTTTTTGAAGGTGATTTTTGAAGTCGATTTTGAAATGTGGGGATGAACCTTTTATTGAGGTTTCCGAATTTTATTAAATCAAGTGGAAGTAAATTAAATCGGATTTGATTGGCGATTTTTATTAATCATTTTATTTTAACAATTATTTTAAGAATTCCTAGGATCTTGCTTCCTAATTAAGGAATAAGAACATTAGGGTTTCAAATCTACCATAAGCTTTAGGGTCGATTGGTGTGAAAGGCCAAAGCCTCACTGGCTACCCCCTACGGTGCGGTGTAGTGGCCTCGCCCTAGGGGTGGCCGGCACCGACCGGAGACCGTGGCTGGTGGAACCAACCTCGGTTTCGCCCGGTGGGCTGATCCGAATCCTAAAGTTAATTTTCCTACAACCAGAATGCACCGAGATGCGATATTTAACATATCAAAGAAAAAATAAGGAGTCCGCAATCAATTTTTAGGAGAAGAAACACTAACAAAAACAAAGTTTACTCTTCCAATCTTAGTATGGGAAAGCTAAGACAAGAAGAGGCTATAAGATTGACTCTATCGGTCTTGAACCGAGATTCGGATTTGGGGCGAGGGTATGAAACATAGGGATAAATCCCTCTGTTCCACCCGTCCGAACACGACCAACTAATTTGAGTAGTGTGCTTAAAATAATGTAAGCAAATAACATCAAGCGAAGCAAAACTAAAGCAACCAAAACATAATAAGGAAAGCAATAAAGAAAAGCGGAAAAGAAACCCGATCAAGGAAAGCGGAAAATAAAAATTATATCGATCGAGGAGAAAATTAAAATGATCACATCTCTCAAACCACAATACGGAAAGTAAATTAAACTGAAATAAATATAACCATTCGAAAACTAAAATACGACCCTTAGGTTGTCCTACCTTGCCTGATATGGATCTCCTCGTCGAATCTCTTAGTGCAACGGTGACAATCCAAAGAAAATGGCTAGTTTTGTGAATGATGTTTGGGGTATGATAGTGATCAGTTGAATGAGTGGCCAGAGATATGAAAAAGTGATTATTCTTTAGCTCTTTGCATGGGTTCAACAACGAAAGATGAAAATGTTACAGAGTGATAGTTAGAAGAGAGTGCTCAAGTGGGCTTTCGAGCCGTAATGCTAAGGCGAGAAGTCGTATGCCAAATGAGAGCCAAGGCTCTCTATTTTTAGGAGAGGACCTATGTCACAAATGACCTAGGGTTTGCCTCCATTCAGCCGTCTAAACAACTAAAAGAAAACTGGACCATTCCTTAGGAGACGAACCGGATCGGAAGAAGAGTGAACCGAATAGAACCGGTCCAAATAGGGCGGCGAGCGTCGACCACCCAAACTCACCTAGGGTTTTGTGCCCTAGTTATGCGCACTAAGGACTCTCCAAGCCAAAACGTTGCGTTCTACTGTGCTTCTAAAAGGTAGGCGTCCGCCATATGATGTCGTTTGGAGGGGAAAGCTTCTAGCCTCTTGTGGGCTGTCTCGTGAAGCTTAAAATGCAACACTTTGGTGCTCCCGATCATGAAATGCAACGCTTTAATGTCGTCTTCGTGTCTTCAGCCCCATGTCCGATTTGGACACAAGTAGAATACATTATTCTCGCACTTCGAATTTCCTCGCACACATCATGGGACTCCACAATCTCTTAAGGCTCGGCCCGGCTCTTGCATGGTTCGAAAGAAAAGGGATTTGTGGACCGACCCAAGGCAAAGGTTATTATTTGGTGCTCGGGGTTTTTGTGGATTACTGGCTTATATTGCACCGATCGATTAGAGTCCGAGATCCAAATCCACAAACAGGACTCAGGATAATCATCATCGAGCCGACAAAATAAAGCATAGAAATAACGAGATAAAGGACGACACTTTTTAGGTTTCTACACACCTCTACTTTTAAAATATCTTCATCCGGGAAATTAAGGTGTTCGGGTTGCAATTCGAGCGGGGGTAGATTAGCTAAGAATTCCGATACTATTCTACCTTTGATCACTTTTTGAGGGACGAACTTGAGCTTGAATTCTTATAGCATGAAAGTCCATCGTGCTATTTTACTGCTGACGATTGGTTACTCAAGTATGTACTTAATAGGATTCATTGGTGCTACTACATATACCATGTGGGCTAACATGTAGTGTCCGAGCTTCTTAGTGGCCCGGACTAAAGCCAAAGATGTCTTCTCTAGCAGCGTGTATCTAGTCTCGTAATCCAGGAACTTCTTGCTGAGATAGTAGATCGCATGTTCTTTTTCCCGTCTCGTTGAGCTAGCATGGCTCCCATAGCTGTTTCTATTGTGGTGAGATACAAAAGTAAAAGTTTCCCTGGTTGGGGTGGAACTAACACTCGGATAATTAGCCAGGTATTCCTCAACCTTCTCGAATGCTTGTTGGCACTCGGTATCCCAAATGGGCCTAGATCCTTTCTTTAACTTCTTGAAAATAAGTTCACATACCATAGTCAGTTTTGATATGAAATGACTAATGTACTGCAAACGTCCTAGGAAACCTCGTATCTCCTTCTATGTACTTGGTGGAGAGAACTCCTTAATGGCCTTAATCTTCGACGGATAAACCTCGATTCCCCTAAGATCGAATCCATAGCCCAAAAGTTTACCACAGAGTTACTTAGAAGGGACACTTTTGAGGATTAAGGTGCATGTTGTACTTCCTAAGTTTATGGAAGAATTTTCTCGAGGCTTGGTAAGAACCCCGCCTTGTCTTTGGATTTTATGATCATATCATCTACATATACTTCAGCTTCTTTATGGATCATATCATGTAGTAGTGTCGTTGATGTCCTCTCGATACCAGCATTTTTAGCCCAAATAGCATCACCACATAACAGTAAGTCCCCCATTGAGTGATGAAGGTCGTCTTCTCCATAACTTCTTCAGCCATATTCACTTGATTATATCCGACATAACCATCCATGGACGAGAGTAGACCATGACCTGTTGTATTATCTATTAAAAGATAGATGTGAGGCAACTTTAGGACTGGCCTTCTTTAGATCCCTGAAGCCGACGCACATATGAACCCTCCAATCTTTCTTTGGGACTGGAACTACATTTGCTACCCACTAAAGATACTAAACTACCTTAATGAACCTAGCTTATAACTTTTTCTCGAACCTCTTTCTTAATCTTCAAGGCCCATTCTAGCTTCATCCGCTTCAACTTCTACTTAACTAGCTTAGCATCCTCATAAAGCGGAAATTTATATTCTGGTATACTCGGATCTATACCCAGTATGTCTTTGTAAGACCATGCAAGGACATCGATAAATTCCGTAAGGAGTGAAATGAACTGCATCTACTCTTCCGGATATAAGGTTTTCCCAATCTTAACTTCTTGGGGTTGATGAATTGACCCCAAATTAATTGTTATTGTTTCCTCTATTATTGGAAAGCGATTTTCATGATCTTCCATAACTTTTATTAGTTCTTTAGGAATTTCTTGTTCACCATTAGAGGCAAAATAGTTAAGAGCAAGAGGACGCAAATAGTAAGCGGAAAGTTTCACTTTATTGAACAAAGATATGAGTACATCAGACTCAGGAATAGAATTAGAAATGATAGAATTAGAAGTAGAAACAATAGAAGAAGAAGAAGAAGTACAAGCCCTAGTACTAGACTCGTAAAGAGGATGCGTTTCTAGGCTAACAACAAACTCTTCACCCTCCTCAAGCATCAATCCAAGTAACATTCTTGGACCCTTCTATATAAGTGTCGGTGATGAACTTGGATGGATCAAATTGTTGGTGCAATATGGCTCGCGATAGTACCGAGACTAAGTTCCCTTCTAGATTACCCTCTTGTCCAAATAAGAGACCGAAAAGATTGTTTCCAGCAAGCTTGGTCCGATCTGTTGTGGACTGTCCCTCTTTAAGGAAGTGAAGTTCCAGCTTTTCTAGAATAGAGCAGTCATCGAAGGTCTCTAGAACCGGTACTAGGATACCCCTTTCCTTGATATAATAAGGCTTAGGAAAACTATAATAATGAAAGTTGTCTCCTTCTCTCAAAAATTGCCCATTCGGAGTATAAAGAAAGGGCTTAACAGAAAGGACTGTGTGTGGTGCGGTTCTTTTCACTTGGATTTCCCACTTAGCTTGAGCTATTTCCTTAGTAGTAAGTTGATAGCCCAGCCTAAAATCGTAACTATTAGTGTGTTCAAGGGGTGGAAGAATAGGGTGGTATGCCCTCTGCAAGCAAGACCTAGAAAATACCCCTTCTCCCTAAGCATCAATTGGACACTAGGGTTGCCATAAGGGTTATAGGTAAAAGGTGATTCACCCCTTTCTAAGGCAGCAACGGTTTCAAATCAGTAAAGTTCTTCATCATTAGCATCGTGTTCGATCTCCACTACTGAGTCTTTGGAAGTGATAGTAGCACAAAGATTATCTCCATTAACAATTATGATCTAACCTTTAATGATCATTTTCACCTTCGATACGAGTGTAGAGGGCATCTGCTCGTTAACCATGCTACCAATGGTGTCCTAGAAATAGATTAACAAGTGGCTAGGATATCCAAGACTTGGAATTCGATATTCCTCTCTATTGGCCCTATATTGTTTGGCAAGGTCACTATTCCCAAGATTGTTCTCTTAGAATTATCATAAGCTCGGAGATGAACAATCGCTTAAAGAGTTGTTGCTCCCCTATTCCTAACCTCTTAGTAGTTCTCCAGGGACATACATTTACTATCGATCCATTGTATACCAGGGTTAAGGGTACAAACTTGTTGATGCAAGTTATAGTTAAATAAACGGCATTGTTGTGTGCAATGCCTTCTTCCGGGAGATCCTTCTAATCGAAAGTAATAGTTCCATCCCCACCATTAACCAATCCTACTACTTCCTCCGGCTTGGTGTCAAGAGAAACTTTAATCTTGCTAACTGGATCGATCAAGGCTTACCTATGTTTCTGGGAAGTATATATCAATCGCCGATTAAAATGTCGGCTATGAGTTTCGGAGTTGCTTAAGGATTGGGTCTTCTTTCTTTGTAGCTTTAGGCTCTTTTAGGGATTCTCGAGTCTATTTTGGACCCAAGGTCACGTTAAGCCGTCCCGTTGTAGTAAGAAACTAAACAGCAGGGGTCTTAGTGTATCCCCAAAAGTCTTCTTCTAAAGGTGGTGTGCCCCACAAGTCATCACTATTATTGTCGCTATCACTTTTTATTTCGTAGACATCCTCTTCATCGCTTACCCATAGCCCCTGGACTTCGGATCTAACAAAGGTAAGTTAAAAAGTGGTTTTGACTCGTTAACACCTCGAATAAAAATGGAAGGATCCCACCGACCTGGTGTAGGATCGGTGAATATGGCTAAGGTGCCGCTAAAAGGGTTTGTATTGTTGCTTGGTTTCCGGGCAGCCTTAGGCAAGGGTAGTTGGCCATTTCGAAACATGTCTTCTAGTTTGTTCTTGAATTTCCAACACCGTTCTATATCATGTCATCGAGCAGGATGGTATTTGCATAATTTTCCCGTGTCCTAGTTTTTAAACTATTTTGCGGTTTCCTATTGTGCTATAATAGGTGGCAATTCTATATTCCCTTTGTCCAAGAGATAGTCAAGGGCTTGGGTGTAAGTGGTATCAAGAGGAGTGTAGTAAGTATGCCTGTTGAGGGCATTGACATCTGCACCTCTGGTAGCATTTCCAGACATTGGAGGTTTTCTTATCTTCGGAATGATAACTACCTCGGTATCCGGTTGTGACTTATGTGGTTGTGGTGGACAATTCTTCTTCTATCAGCAAACCAAGCATCTCTAAGGGTTGAAAAGTTCAGCATGGATAAGAATTTGAGGTTCTTATTATAATTGGGTTGAAGGTTCTTTACGATTATTCAAACTTAATCCTTCTCGGAGGGTCGATCAACCTTATGGGCTGCCTTTTCTCTCCATCCGGTTAGGAAATTAGTGAAGCTCTCCTTCTCGTCTTCCTTGATTAATTCCAAGTCTCTAAGAGTGACAAGTAGATCGGTGTTATAGGAGTATTGATGGAGGAACTCCTTGCAGAGATCCGTCAAATTGGCAACCTTGCATGGGCAACCGTATTGTACCAGTTCATAACGTCGGTATGAAATGTCCAGGGAAGATGATATGGTAAATGTCTTCAGAAATGTTATTAAGAGTCATTGATCCCAAGAAGTTGCGTACATGATGATAGGGATTTTGGGAACCTTTAAACTTAATATCAGGTATAGTAAACTTATGAGGCAGTCTACCCTTAGGGATTGAAGCGAATCCCTTATGATCGAAATAATGATTGATGAACATGGATGAATCCCTTAAGATCTGTTCTATCCGATCTATACGGGAATTAGACCGAGATTTAGATTCAAGGGATTCATGTTTGGGACTTGTTTGGACGAGATTGGATTGGTGGAGGTGGTATAACCAAAACCATTTCCCTCTTCACACGTTCAGCTTCTTCGGTCTCTTCCCTTCTCAAACGTTCAGCTTCCTCATCTCTCTTACTAGCCTCAATAGCCCTTATGGTTGATTTCCTTAAGATCTCTTGATATAGATGATATATGTTCCTCTTGATCACTCAACCTGATTTTCACCTTAGCTATATTATGATTAAGCATATTGAGATTAAGATATTGCTCGGGATTGGGATCCATTCAAAAGGAACTTGTTTTAGGTATTGTCTTAGAACAAGGAGTGGATTGTGATGGTGTAATATACAGCGAAGCTTGTTGCACTGATGTAGACCACGGAGTAGAAACAAATGACGATGTGCCGGACACCCTAGTAAGACATTCTAATCTTTTAGAGCTCGGATTCCGATGACACTTTGTTCCCATAGAGATCCCTATTCTGCAACCCAAAGGATGAGGTTTAGGACCATATTAGAGAAGATCACTTTTACGAGGAAGGGACTTAAGCGCAAGAACCGAAGAGACTAAGGATGTTTTTATTTGGATGCACTTAAAGGATGCAATTATGATATGATGAATGACTTCATTACATATGATCCTTAGAGAAAAGATGTTTCCTATATGGTAATGTATTTCCTTATTTGAGATGAATTCTAGACTAAATGAAAAATGAAAAGGACAAACTCACCTAACTTAATATGAAATGATTTTACTTAGCTAATGCAAATGGACTTACCTAATATGAGATGATTTTATTTAGCTAATGCAAAACGGACTCACCTAATATGAGATGATTTTATTTGGGTAATGCAAATGGACTCACCTTATATGGGATGATGAAGGTTTGCTCTTGGAGAGTCTAAGTCACCCTAGAGGAAAGTGAATAGGGATGAGGAAATTTGAACAAACATAGAAACTCTTTGCTTGGAAGATAATGGAAAGCTCGGTTTGGGTGTAGATTGGACTCGGAAAAGTATACACTCGAAATACGTGGAAACTCTCCTGGGGAGAAAACCACGAACAGTGCTAATCCAAGCACCAAGTGAAATCCACTATTTTGAATCCTTAAAATACAAAGGATCGACTATACCAGAATTGCTCCCTTAGACAATTCCTTACAATGTTTTCCTAATGATGGAGAGTGGGCAGCCTCCTATTTTGAGCTGAGTAATATTCATGTTGAAAAGCTTTGTTTGCTTAATGGTCAACCGGAAATATTTGCTTATTCTATGACCAAGGGAAAAGCTCAAAAGACAAGCATATGATGCTAGTGGATCCCGGAGGATGATGAGCCCGGATCATTAAGTTCTTATGATTTTGTTTATAAATAATTTATTACCAATTTAGTTGAGAAGATTAGTGAAAGAAGCCTCCTAAATTCTCCATGGTCAAACAAGAAGGTTTGTCCTAGTCAAGGCCGGAATGTTGCTATGTTATGCTCAAGGTACATAAATAAGTTGGTGCTTACTATGGTCGGTCCATATTTACTAATGGGAAGACCTTAGCCGGATGATGAGCAACAAAGGAAGGTGATGACAAAGCATTCTAGAAGCATCAAGAATTAAGGAGCTTGGAGAAGGGGAAAACAAGCCTTAGCCACATGTTCCCAATTTTGGAATACTTGGCTAGAATTCACCCTAGCTTGGCTTGGAGAAAGGGAAAGGAATATTGTTAGTTAGCATTTTGTTTTTGCATTATTTTCAGCTTGAATTCGGTTATGCTTTCAGCTTGAATTCGGTTTTGTAAAATGACAAAGCAAGGCATTATATAATCAGCTCATGTGCTTCATTGTAATTCACCTTTTGATGAATATATATGAGTTTAAACTCTTGAGCTGGATTGCTCGTTTCTAAATTCTCAAAGCTGTATCCGTGCTTGGCATCACGGTGGTGTCCTTTGAGTCTCCCAAGTCCCGGTGGTGTTGCTGTATCCGGATCGCTTAGGAGCGCCCCTTGATTCACTCGGTGGTGTTGCTCGTATCCGAGCCCGAATCAAGGTTCTATCCCTCACTTTGCCGCCTCATATCTCACAATCTATCTAGCCATTTCACTCCAAATTTTAACCACAACCCTTCCAGCAAGTCTACTTCCATCCCTCCAATTTTCAGCTCCATCCAAGAAACCCTCCGTCCTCCACCCTTGATCCAAACAGAAGGTGTCAGCCTGAACATCCAGATCCAGTCGTTGCTCATTTCAGGCGTGCGGATCAAGGTCTTCCCTAATTTCAAAATTTCCCAAATTTACCACAATCAACCTTCACCTGTTACCTTCCTTCCCACCAATTTTTAACTAAATCCAAGAACCTTTGCCCCTCCATTTCCCCAATCTACCAAGATTGCGCACGCAGTCGCATTCCGGCCGGTTGTGCTTCTTGCGGTTTTCTCCACTTTTTCTTTGCTTCCGCCACTACACATCACCTAAACTCATAAATTGCCTTATCTGATCTAGTACTTCCTCACTAAGATAACCTTTATAGCTAGGGATAACTGAGCTGAGTTAACCCTTACAGCTCGATCAAGGGACCTTACTCAAAAAGTAAGAAGAGTATGTAATCGATTACAAGACTTTACAAGTCGAGAAAGTATTTATTACAAGCTGGGAGTTGTAAATTGAAGATTGATTATGAAAATAATGACTTTTGCTGAAGTAATGTGTTTCAACAATAATTCCAGCAATTTTCAAGTCTTGTGAAGTGGCTTCTATTTATAGATGTCCAGGGAGACCGTTGTGTCTTGGTTCTTAACGAAGTCTTTACTCGACCGTTCTAATGGCTCTTCTAAGTTACTCAGAAAAGATCTATTGGGATATAAACATTGTACAATGGCTTTTGCCTCCTAAAGGAACTCCAGTCAACTGGTGATGTCTTAAAAGCAAGGTGGAAACCACCGTTGAGCCTAATGTTGGAGTTTTCTAGTTTTGAAACAGACAACCCCGACATAGTGTGTGAGCCCTGTTCGAAGTAGATAAAGCTTGTCTGTTGGTGATTGACGAGTTAGAAGTCGACTACTTTTGTAATTAAAAAATGAGATAACCTCGTTTGGATAACCTACAAAAGTAAATCACTTTGGTTCTCAAAGTATAAAATACTTTGGTCTAAAATTAGGCACAGATAATAATTTAATTAAGACAATTAAGTGCATAATTATCTTAGGCCTAGAAGAGTGGAATTTTCTAAGTCTAATATTCAATATACTCAAATTCCATCAAAGTCAACCCTAAGAAAGATCAAGTTAAAAAGAATAGAATCATCAAAGTGTAAGGACTTGATTTGGACAAATAATTCTCAAACAAACTAACTAATTAAGAAAAAGGAATTAATTCCGTAATTAACTTTGCGTTGAAATATGCAGTAAGAACTCGAATAGAAGTGTTAGAGAAATTATTTGACCATGCGATAGAACTAAGTGATGTCCGAGTGAGTTTGAAATATCAATGTAGAAGATATACAAGAATGTGTTTTCCGAGGTAGTCGAAACAACTGAAAACTTATACAGGAGTTTCTATTTCACTCGGAATGACTTAAAATCAAAACTTAGAAAGGATGAGATTTATACCGAGTCTTCATGTAGCACTCAAAATGTCTTAGAGTTAAAATCTGATTATTCAATCTCCCCTTTTTGATGAAAGGCATTCCATACTCATAGAAACTTGTTAGTGTAAAACATGAGTTTTCATTCTCATTAAGTAGAACATCTCGAGTAAGACGTAATGAGTGAGAAATATTTTATACTTAGAAAATGCATTGCAGGAACTATCATCACTCATAGCATATATGCGGATAACATGTAAGTGTAAAGAATTGAATAAATCAAATCAGAGGAAAAAAATTGATTTAAGAGATCGAACTCGGAAAGAATTAACTCAGAAAAATAAGAAAATTCATTCATTGATAGAAAGAATAGAGGGTGAGCTCCCCTAAATATAACAACATCCATTTTCTATATTTCTCCTCCTTGCATTTCATGAAAAATAGGGAAGAAAAATATCAAAAAGGTACACTTGATGTTGGACAAAAAAATAAAGAAAAGAAACTAAGACGGGGGCCTGGTGGTGCTGAGGTGGAGGAGCGTGCGAGTGCGCCGGTGCTAGTAAGCTTAAGACTACATTGATGATCCCGGCGGCGGCAGCACAGGGATGTCGGGCGGTGGCTCTGTTTTGGTTGTCTAACCTAGAGCCATATCATCATCTGGCTCATCCTCCTGGAAGACAGCGGAGGGAGGTGCTTCTGACTTGACCACTGTGGACCGACCAACGTCCACAGGCATCTTCCGACCCATTCATACTATCATCCAAGCCGATCGGTTCTAATAAAGGGACAATAGCACCTTGTCCCTCGGTCTGAACTTCTTCATCTTTCTCCTTTTCTTCTTCCTCCTCCTCTTCCTTCTCTTCCTCCTTCTCTTCCTCCGGCTGATGTGTAGTGGGAGGCGGAAGCAAAAAGGAAGCAAAACCGCAAGAAAACCAAGCTGGCCAGAATAGGACCTGCAGGTGCGGTTCTGGGGAAAAGGGTGAAAGGAGGGGTAAATGGTCTTGGTTTTGGACGAAATTTGGTGGAGAGGTAGTTAACTGGTTGGGAAAGGTTGTGGTAAAATTTGGGCAGCATCCAAGGTCGGGATCACCTTGAGCCAAACGCAAACAGAAAGCCTCACTGGGTGGCTGTCCAGAATGAGGTTCTTTGTTTGTTTTTGGTGCTGGGGGTGGAGTTCTTCTTGGATTGAGCTGAGATTTGGAGGGAATGGACTCAACTCATGTAAGATGAAGTGTGTGAAATTTGGGAAAGAGAAGATTCGTGGATTGGGAGATATGGTTGATGGAAGTCGCTGGATAGAACCTGGATTCTGGCTTGGATACGAAACACCACCAAGCTGAATCAAGGGGCACTCTTAAACGGTCCGGATACAGAAACACCACCGGGGCTTAAGAGACTCAAAGGACACCACCAAGCTTGCCAAGGCTCGGATACAGCAATGAGGATTTAAAGGGTTGAGAAATCCATCTCACAAGAGCAAAGCTCAAATTCATATATTCATCAAAAGTTATTTACAAGGAAGCACAAGAGCTGAATTTATAATGCCTTGCTATGGCATTTACATAACCGAATGCAAGCAGAATTCAAGCTGAAAATAATGCAAAAATAAAATGCTAACTAACAATATTCCTTTCCCTTTCTCCAAGCCAAGCTAGGGTGAATTCTAGCCAAGTATTCCAAAATTGGGAACATGTGGCTAAGGCTTGTTTTCCCCTTCTCCAAGCTCCTTGATTCTTGATGCTTCTAGAATGCTTTTGTCATCATCTTCCTTTGTTGTCCATCATTCGGCCAAGGTCTCCCATTAGTAAATATGGACCGACCATAGTAAGCACCAACTTATTTATGTACCTTGAGCATAACATAGCAACATTTCCGGTCTTGACTAGAACAAACCTTCTTGCTTGACCATGGAGATTTTAGGTGGCTACTTTCACTAACCTTCTCAACTAATGCAAAATGATATTTATTTATGAACAAATTATGAAAACTCCATGTTGTGAATTTGATCACCCTCCAGGGTCTACTAACATTATTCGGTTGAGCCTTGAGTTTTTCCCTTGAACATAGAATATGCAAGCATTTCTGGTTGCACCTTGCACATACATGGCTCCTTAAGATAAATATCATTTAGCTCAAAACATAAGGCTGTCCACTCTCCATCATCCTCCCCTTGTAGAAGAGAATTTGTCCTCAAATTCGAACAAACAACATTTTCCAGGTGAGAAAAAAAATTGTCAAGTTGAGGCACATGTTGTGATCGAAAATGGGATGTCTTTTCGTGCTTGGGCAGCCGGTTAATTGCACGGACAGGTCATGGACATTCAGCCAGTCCGGGTGCTCCTCTAGCATGCTTACGGTGTAGGGATTGCCTTGGTCATCAACTATTCTTCCATAAAGCACACAAAGCCGTATGCATTTAGGAAGATAAACAACTCCCTTTGGCACCATGAAATGTGGCACGGCATACTCTATAACTCCATTCTCACTGCTTGGACACAAATGATATGGTCTTAAAATACCATCAAAATCAATCAAGCTACCATTGTCTTTCCATTGAACAAAACAATCGGGTATACCACATTGTGAACTCCAAAATCGAGTACCAATAAGAAGGAAGTCATCCTTCCTTGGCACCAAAATTTCTGATTCAGCCCATAGAGTCCCTTGTTTCTCTTCTCGGTATTCAGCCCATAACTCATCACCAATGAGCTTTAAATCACAACCTGCGCGGATGGGGTAGATAGCATTCGGGTTGGGTGTTTTTTGTGGAGATAGGCTAGAAGGGCTCTTGCTTGGAAGGACATGGACAGACTTGGTTTGTGGGGTATCGGTGAGGGAGTGGAATTTTTGTGGAGGGATGTCAAAAGGGTTTTTATTTGAAAAGATATGGGCCGGTTCTGGTGGAGAAAATTTCGAGACATAAATTCCTCCACAAGGCCATAACTCAAGGAAGAAAAAGTGGGGTAAAGGTGGTTTAAATGGAGGGGTAAGGGTGGGGTTCAAATCAGCCATGGGAAGGTTTTGATGGGTGTGGAATGGGGGCAGATTCGGTTTATGGAGTTTGGGTTGGCTCAAAACTGGTTTGGGCTGAATTTCCCCAACGGTTAAATGACCTTTGTTCTCCCAACAAATTAAGGAGCTCCTGATTTCTCCAATCCCATGGGCAGCAAGAATATTCACACACCACACAAATTCATTTGACACAAGCCAAAACAGAATTGCTTTCTTCACTCCCTTCATGGTTCCAATTTCTTGGACAAATTTGAGGTGGTCCAAAGACAAGGCATCATGGCTGGCCAGTGGGCGCATTTGGGAGATAAGAATTCCCTTGAACAAATTTTCCTTATGCACTAATAGCTCTCCAAAAATATGCTCAACACCATACAAGCTCGTTAGCTTATAAAAATAGAAATCACAATTCTCAAATGGAGTAAATGAGTTATACCTCATTGCCAAATTGTTGGCTCTTTGGTTACTCCTTTCGGTTGAGCACATGGTAGGAAAAATTAATGTCCATGAAAATTCATCATCATTGCCGTAGCAAAAACTTGATAGTTGCAGCCCTTGGAAGCACATTAAATTCAATGGTATCCTTGGACTCACAAAATAGAAACTCCAACTAGTAAGTGTGAACAAGATAATCAAAACTCTTCTTGGACGCTTCACACAATCCGGATATAACCTTTGGAGATTTCTCTCAACAACAAATGTCCATGTAAATTGCTCAAAAATATCTCCATAATTTCCCACATGTAAAGGAATAGAACACCTCATGAAAAATGCATCATTCAATTTTTGAGGCTCCCCTTGTTCTATCACTTTGGAATTCATTTCAAGCTCTTCCTTAGCACCAAACTCATGATCAACAATATGCATATTGGGCAGTTTACTCATGACCAGATTAGGCACAAAAATGTGGGATGGCATTTTTGAGGTCAAATGGGCAGATTCGGTCACCGGTTCTTTGGTAGAGGGAGGGGGCCTTGTGTGGTCCGAGGCTCATCATTTTCTCCATGACATTGACCGGTTTGAGAAGAGCTATTTTGTGGTTTTGTTTGTGGGATTTGGCTAGGTGATAAAGGAACCAATGTGATCCTCTTACCATCTTTAGTGAAAGCATAAGTGTTCAAGTACCCATCATATATGACTCTCCTATCAAAGAGCCAAGGTCTACCAAGCATTAAATGGCATGCATCCATAGGTAGCACATCACACCAAAGTTCATCATGATAATTCTTACCAATGCTAAAGGAGACAAGACATCTAGAATCGACTAGAAGATTTTCACCTTGATTTAGCCATTGGATGGTGTAAGGATGAGGATGGGGTGAGACTTGAATCCCAAGCTTTTCTACCATGGTTGTTGAGGCCACGTTTGTGCAACTACCACCATCAATAATGATAGAGCACACCTTGTTGAGCACCGTTCCTCTTGTGTAAAAGATATTCTCACGTTGCTCATCATCTAGCTCATTGAATCCGCTTGAAGTTCTCCTCAAGAATAAGCTTGCGTTCATGGCTGGGAATTTTGTGAGGTGCTGGCTGTTTTTTTTTTTTTTTTTTGATTTTTGTGGGAATGAACACAATCACCCAAGGTTCAGAACTTGCTCTGATACCAAAAATGATGTGTAGTGGGAGGCAGAAGCAAAAAGGAAGCAAAACCGCAAGAAAACCAAGCTGGCCAGAATAGGACCTGCAGGTGCGGTTCTGGGGAAAAGGGTGAAAGGAGGGGTAAATGGTCTTGGTTTTGGACGAAATTTGGTGGAGAGGTAGTTAACTGGTTGGGAAAGGTTGTGGTAAAATTTGGGCAGCATCCAAGGTCGGGATCACTTTGAGCCAAACGCAAACAGAAAGCCTCACTGGGTGGCTGTCCAGAATGAGGTTCTTTGTTTGTTTTTGGTGCTGGGGGTGGAGTTCTTCTTGGATTGAGCTGAGATTTGGAGGGAATGGACTCAACTCATGTAAGATGAAGTGTGTGAAATTTGGGAAAGAGATGATTCGTGGATTGGGAGATATGGTTGATGGAAGTCGCTGGATAGAACCTGGATTCTGGCTTGGATACAGAAACACCACCAAGCTGAATCAAGGGGCACTCTTAAACGGTCCGGATACAGAAACACCACCGGGGCTTAAGAGACTCAAAGGACACCACCAAGCTTGCCAAGGCTCGGATACAGCAATGAGGATTTAAAGGGTTGAGAAATCCATCTCACAAGAGCAAAGCTCAAATTCATATATTCATCAAAAGTTATTTACAAGGAAGCACAAGAGCTGAATTTATAATGCCTTGCTATGGCATTTACATAACCGAATGCAAGCAGAATTCAAGCTGAAAATAATGCAAAAATAAAATGCTAACTAACAATATTCCTTTTCCTTTCTCCAAGCCAAGCTAGGGTGAATTCTAGCCAAGTATTCCAAAATTGGGAACATGTGGCTAAGGCTTGTTTTCCCCTTCTCCAAGCTCCTTGATTCTTGATGCTTCTAGAATGCTTTTGTCATCATCTTCCTTTGTTGTCCATCATTCGGCCAAGGTCTCCCATTAGTAAATATGGACCGACCATAGTAAGCACCAACTTATTTATGTACCTTGAGCATAACATAGCAACATTTCCGGTCTTGACTAGAACAAACCTTCTTGCTTGACCATGGAGATTTTAGGTGGCTACTTTCACTAACCTTCTCAACTAATGCAAAATGATATTTATTTATGAACAAATTATGAAAACTCCATGTTGTGAATTTGATCACCCTCCGGGTCTACTAACATTATTCGGTTGAGCCTTGAGTTTTTCCCCTTGAACATAGAATATGCAAGCATTTCTGGTTGCACCTTGCACATACATGGCTCCTTAAGATAAATATCATTTAGCTCAAAACATAAGGCTGTCCACTCTCCATCACCGGCTGAGTTGCGTCGGCCGCAACTTCTTCTTCTTCATCCGAAGGGGACTTGGCTAGGCTGAAGGGCTCGTCGAAGTGTTTGAGCTTTTGGGTCCTGCGCATCTTTAGGTCCGCATTCATAGAGGAGCGGGAGTTCCTCGTTCGCTCTTTGATGAGTCCCTTCATCTCGATAAGCGGATCCTGGTGCTCCCGGATCTAAGATCGAGCCGTCTTCCGGTTGATCACCATACTCCGAAGGACGGTTTTGAGAGAGTGCAGAGTGCCCCAAAGTTCTTCGGACACGAGAGGAAAGTTTGTCTACGAAAATCGTAAACAAAGCGAGCGATTGCTTGTAGAAGGTTCTTCGAAGTTGATGGACCACCTGGTGAAGGAGGGAGTGATATGGGAGTTTGAGTCCGGGTGGGAGGAGGTGAAGGGGGCTTTTAACTCGGACCCATGGACACGGACACCAGTGCTTGATTTCCTTATATCCGTAGCCTAGAAGCCCCTTCCCGCCTACCACTATAGTAGCCTCGGACACTACATTTGGGTCCGAGGGAGGGAACCTTAAACTATTTGAAGACAACAGTTAGAAGGGCTTCGAAGGGAAAGGGAGAAGGCATTTTGGATTGAGTTAGCACGAAGCCATTTGCTCAAGGATTGCTGGGAAGTGGTCTACATCGTAGCCTCTAGAATATCGAAAAGAGCTTTGAGAATTTTGGGATTTGGGATTCTCTTTGCTCGAGTCATGAGTTAAGAAGGTTCTCATCAAGAGAAAACAAAGTAATCTGGCCTCGGTCCTCATCGGAGTCATAGAGAAGTTTATGTGTGACTCATGGACCTCCTTGGCATATTTCTCAAAGAACTCATCTGCAATCTCATTGAAGGAGATGGGATCGCAGTTTAGAAAGAGAGAAGAGACTTTGAAAACTCTGTGGAGGAGAGAGAGGTTGATACGTACATCCTTGTCTTGAACTCGTGAGGTAATCACTCCTTCGGAGTCATACATGTTTGAGTAGAACTCGGCAACGAGTTCGGGATAGATAAACTCACTAAAGCACAGAAAGTTGTAAACTCTAGTGGTGTTGATGTGTTGCAACCACGAAAACGATGTGGTTGGGAAAAATTTGTCATCCAACGTTAGGTGTTGGGTGACGAAAACTTTAGAGGGATTAGAGGTACCCTCTTGAGGTGGTTTGGTGCAGGGTTTCTTGGTTGCATACCCTAGAAAATCTTGGGCTGAACCTCTTTTAGGCATGGTTGAACATTTTTGAAAGAGAGTGAAAGAGTGAACTTCAAAAGAGAGAGAGAGAATGAGAGAGTGAGCATAGGGAATTTTGAGAGTGAGAGCGAGTATGCTTAGAAAGTAATTGAGCAGAGAGTAAAGTAGTAATATGAAGGTAAAGAGGTGCTAATAGCGAAAAGGAATGTCCTTCGGCTTTCGAGTCTAACCTACACCTCCAACGGTCGCCTCAGGCGTGTGTGACGTTTCGCTCTCCAACTGTTAGAATTCCACGGATTTTCTTCCAACGGCTAGTTTTCCGATCGATGCGGTGCTAGAGAGTGAGAGAGAAGAAAGATTTTTAAAAGAAATTTCTGAAATTCTCCATTTATCTAGAGATGATTTCGGAAGATTGATGTCCATTTTGCTCAAAAGCCGAGTCCGACTCAGTAAGGTTTCCGAGTGACTTAGAACACTTACGAGACAAAATAACTCCTACCTCATTTTCACTCGGTCAACTTAACCAATTGTTATTAAGACAAAGAAAAACATATAATGCATAATCATACAAGATAATTTCAGTTAGAAAATCACATAATCATGCATTAATCATTTCAAGCTCATTCCTAATAAAGCAAAATTGATCCTCACTAGGTGCCTTAGTCAAAATATCAGCTAACTGAAATTTCGTAGGAATCACCTTTCTTAGAATGGTCTCTCGAAAATGATACCCGACCTCAATATGCTTTGTCTTTAAGTGCTGAACTGGATTTTTAGTGACGTTGATTGCACTCTGATTGGCACACTTGATTTGAATGAAAGTCTAAGATCCTTCAAGTGTTGCTTGATCCATAGAATCCGAGCACAAGCATGCTCAGCTGCAATGTACTCAACTTCAGCAGTTGATAGAGCAACTAAGTTCTGCTTCTTTGATCTGCCAAGATATGTGGGATTGACCCAAAAATTGACATGCTCCTGATGTGCTCTTCCTATCAACCTTGTAACCAACATAGTTAGCATCTAAGCATTCAAGTGACGGCCAGTTATGAGTCTCTTGAAAACCATAGACCAAGATTTTGAGTTCCCGCAAGTTATCTAAAAATCCTCTTCACCGCAGATGAGATGTGATTCTTTTGGATTAGCTTGAAATCTTGTACAAAGACATGCACTAAACATAATGTCCGACCCACTCGGATGTGAGATATAGCAGAAATCCAATCATACCTCTATATAGTTTCGATCTACTACTTTACCTTTTTCATCCGAGTCCAGCTTCATGCTCGCTACTCATGGGTGTTGCTTGCATATTTCACATCTTGAAGCTCGTACTTCTTTAGCAGTTCCTTGGTATACTTAAATTGATGGATATAGATGTCATATTTGTCTTGTCCGATTTGTAGACCAAGAAAGAAATTGAGCTCTCCCATCATGCTCATTTGGAATTCCTGTCTTATTGACTCAAAAACTCTCGATAGAGATTTTCATTAGTAGCTCCAAAGATAATATCATCAACATAAATTTGAGCAATGAGGAAATCTTTCCCCTTGGTTTTTATGAAAAGAGTTTGGTCAATCTGACCTCTTTTGAAATCATTCTCAACCAAGAAGCTACTTAGTCTTTCATACCATATAGAGCTTGTTTAAGACCATATAGAGCCTTTTGCAATTTGAAAACATGATTTGGAAATTGTTAGTTTTCAAATCCAGGGGTTGCTTAACTGATGTGTAGTGAGGCGGAAGCAAAATGAAAAGGGAAAACCGCAAGATTAGCTAACCGAGCGTAATAAGACCTACAGGCACAATCTTGGGAGAACGGGTAAAAGGAAGGGCAAATGATTGAATTTGGAGCTGATTTTGGAGTGGAGCTTCTCAACTGATTGATGAAGCTCCAGGATTTTTTTGGGATTTTTCTGTTGCCGGGAACACCTTCATCCGAGGGCTAAAAGTCAGGTTTTCATGCTGATCGTCCAGGATGATATCCTCTCAGTAACAATCAAAGGTGGCAAACGAAGGGTTTCTTGGATAGAGGTGATTTTGGGGGAGGGGGATAAGTAGACTCACTGGAAAGATGACTGGTGAAATTTGGGCCAAAATGGACGAGCGGTTTAGGAGATATGGATCGGTGAAGTGGGGGATAAAACCAAGGTTCTTTGCTCGGATACGTAAACACCACCGAGGGAACCAAGGGGAACCTTCAATCTGGCCGAATACGAAACACCACTCGGGAGATTAGAAGGACTCAAAGGACACCACCTAGCTGCTAACTAGGATACAACAATAAGAATTCAATGGAGTGAGCAAATCCAGCTCGAGTATAAACTCATATATATCATCCAAAAAGGTCCCCATTACATGGTGCATGTATGCTGAATTTATAATGCCTTAAAATGGCATTTACAAAGCTGAAAATTAAAACCAAAACCATAAAGATTCTTTCCTCTCCTCCAAGTTAAGCTAGGATGAATTCTAGCTAAGTATTGCAAAATTGGGAACATGTGGTCATGGATTGTTTCCCTCTCCTAAGCTTCTCATTTCTTGATGCTTCTAGACTTCCTTGTGATCTTCTTCTCTTGTTGCTCTATTTCTGGTTTAAGCTCCATCATATGGAAATATGGACCGACCATATTAAGCACCAATTTATTTATGTGCAATGAACATGAAATGGTACCATTTCACGGCTTGACTTGGACGAACTCAACTTGCTTTAACATGGAGGTTTTAGGAGGTGAGCTTTGGCTCTTCTTGACTTTTCCTTAGTGACATGTTTATTTATAAACATAAGGTCATAAAAAGACAATCTCTTGAACCTCTACCCTCCGGGGTCAATTTGCACCGAAGAGAATTCAAGTATTTTTGGTTGCCTCCCGGGCATGCTTGCACGTTCAAGATGGATATCCCTCAGCTCATATTTTGAGGCTGGCCACTTTCCATCATCCTCCCCTTGTAGGGAAGAATTTGTCCTCAAATTCTCAAAAACATCATTTTCCAAGTGTGGAAAAAATCTTGTCATGTTGAAGCTTGTGTTGAAGTCGAGGATGGAATACCCTTTTGTGTTTGGACAGCCGGCTAATTGCGGAAAATTGTGCTGGACATTTGGGTAGAATAAATGCTTCTCTAGCATGCTCACGTTGGAGAGATAGACTTGATCAAAAACTTCATTATGAGGCACATAAGTCCGGGTACCATTGGGGAGAAAAACAACACTCTCCGATACCACAAAAATTTGGTTCTATACTTTTTTTGAGTCCTCCATGGCTCTTTTCTCCATGTTCGGCCACAAAGGGTATGGACTTATCAAAATGTAATCAAGGTCGTATATTCCTTCATTGCGCTTCCTTTGTGAAAACCATTCGGGTATACCACAATGTGAATTCCAAAACCGGGTACCAATGAGAAGGAAGTCACCCTACCTTGACACCAAAAATTTTGATTCGATCCATGGAGTTTCTTGCTTCCCATCTCGGCCTTTTGCCCATAATGCATCATCACTTTTGGACCTCAAATCACAATCTGTCCGAATGGGAGAAATGGCTCTCGGGTTGGGGTGTTTTGGAAGATGGGAATTTCTTTGTGGTGGTAAGCTAGAAGGGATTTTGTTTGGAGGGACAAATATCATTTTGGCTTGTGGAGTGGTGACGAGGGGAAGGAAATTTTGTGGAGGTTTCTCGGTGATATGTGGGGGTGAGAGGATGTGTTTTTGGCAAGGCTTAGGCTCTCGTTGCTTGTCTTTGAGAAGGGGTTCTCTAAGCACAAGCATAAGGCTAGTTTGTGGAGAAGTGCCTTGCGGTTTCGGTTTGAGGCATTCACTTGGGGATAGTGGGGTCAAGGTGATCTTATTACCATCCTTGGTAAAGGTGTATGTATTGTTGAAACCATCATGAATCACCTTCCGGTCATAAAGCCAAGGTCTCCCAAGTAATATGTGGCAAGCATCCATGGGAATTACATCACACCAAATCTTATCATGATAGTGCTTACCAATACCGAATGAAAGAAGACAACGGGAATTAACTTGAAGTCCCTTACCTTGATTGAGCCATTGGATGTTGTATGGGTGGAGATGGACCGAAGCTTGGATCCCAAGATTTTCTATCATCAAAGAGGCAGCCACATTAGCACAACTACCACCATCAATGATAATTGAACATACTTTGTCAAACACCGTTCCCCTTGTATGGAAGATAGTCTCACGTTGCTCCTCTTTTGGCTCCTTGAATCCGCTCAAGGTTCTCCTTAACACTAATAACTCTCCTTCATCCACTTTTGCAACAACTTCCTCTACCTCCTCCATCAAATACAACTCCCTTTCGGTTTCATTGTCCTCCATCGGTTGCTCTTGATGCTCAACTAAGGTGACTATGCGGCGGTTTGGACATTCCGATGCAAGTGTGCCCAAAACCATGGCATTTGAAGCACCTTCTTGGATCACTTGGAGGCGGCATTGGTTTAGGAGGATTCAGGTTGGGAATGGGCGGGGGCTGATTTGAGGAGCTTGGATTTTTTGTGGCAAAGGTTAGGGACTCCCCTTGTAGAAGGGTTGGTTTTTCGTTGGAAAAATGGTTTGGGGGTTTCCTTCTTGACAAACCGATTTTTCTTTTGTTGCTCCACTTTGTGTGCTAAATGACACACTTCATCAAATGTTGAAAAATGTTGCAACTCTACAATTTGTGCATACCTTGCGTCTAGACCACCAAGGTACCTTACGATCGTTTGGTCCTCATGCTCTTGTAGGTCACACTTGATCATTAGTCTCTCAAACTCCCGAGTGTATTCTTCTACACTCATGCTGCCTTGTTCAAGGTTGTGAAGTTGGAGGTAGCTATCTTGGACATAGGTTGGGGGTAGGAACCGGGCTTTGAGCTTAGCTCTCATTTTCTCCCAACTCTTGATTTTAGCTTTCCTCTCCCTTGCTCGTTTTGAACAAGGTTTTCCCACCAAGTGGAGGCAAACCCTCTAAGCTTGAGGGCCACAAGCTTGACCTTCTTCTCATCCGGGACCTCTTTGTAATCAAAAATTCTTTCCACGGTCCTTAGCCAATCAAGAAACTCATCCGGACGCAAACGACCTTCAAATTTCGGAATTTCAACCTTAAAATCATTTGAGTGAGGTTTTGAACGCCTAGTGCTCCTCCTTGATCTTCTTTCACTATCCGAGGATGCAAAACAGCTTACTCTCTTCATCATCTTCATGGAGGCTAGGGATAGAACGAGTAGGAGGTGAATTACTCCTAAGTTGATCTCGCTTAGCCTTCATGTCACGCCCAAGCCGCTTGCGGAGATACTCATTCTCCTTCATTAGCATTTCAAACTTCTCTTCTAAAGTGCTCGCTTTCACCCATGGCTGGAAATTTTTGTAAGGATGGTTGTTTTTGGATTTTTGAGTTTTTGGGGAATGGACACAATCACCTAAGGACCAAAACTTGCTCTGATACCAAATATGATGTGTAGTGAGGCGGAAGCAAAAGGAAAGGGAAAACTGCAAGATTAGCTAATCGGGCAGAATAAGACCTACAGGCGCAATCTTGGGAGAACGGGTGAAAGGAAGGGCAAATGGTTGAATTTGGAGCTGATTTTGGAGTGGAGCTTCTCAACTGATTGATGAAGCTCCAGGATTTTTTGGGATTTTTCTGTTGCTGGGAACACCTTCATCCGAGGGCTGAAAGTTAGGTTTTCTGGCTGACTATCCAGGATGATATCCTCTCGTAACAATCAAAGGTGGCGGACGGAGGGTTTCTTGGATGGAGGCAATTTTGGGGGGGTAAGTAGACTCACTGGAAAGATGACTGGTGATATTTGGGCCAAAATGGACGAGCGTTTTAGGAGATATGGATCGATGAAGTGGGGGATAAAACCAAGGTTCTTTGCTCGGATACGTAAACACCATCGAGGGAACCAAGGGGCACCTTCAATTTGGCCGGATACGTAAACACCACCGGGAGATTGGAAGGACTCAAAGGACACCACCTAGCTGCCAACTAGGATACAGCAATGAGAGTTCAAGAGAGTGAGCAAATCCAGCTCGAGTATAAACTCATATATATCATCCAAAAAGGTCCCCATTACATGGTGCATGTATGCTGAATTTATAATGCCTTAAAATGGCATTTTACAAAGCTGAAAATTAAAACAAAAACCATAAAGATTCTTTCCTCTCCTCCAAATTAAGCTAGGATGAATTCTAGCCAAGTATTGCAAAATTGGGAACATGTGGTCATGGATTGTTTCCCCTCTCCCAAGCTTCTCATTTCTTGATGCTTCTAGACTTCCTTGTGATCTTCTTCTCTTGTTGCTCTATTTTCAGTTTAAGCTCCATCATATGGAAATATGGACCGACCATATTAAGCACCAATTTATTTATGTGCAATGAACATGAAATGGTACCATTTCACGGCTTGACTTGGACGAACTCAACTTGCTTTAACATGGAGGTTTTAGGAGGTGAGCTTTGGCTCTTCTTGACTTTTCCTTAGTGACATGTTTATTTATAAACATAAGGTCATAAAAGACAATCTCTTGAACCTCTACCCTCCGGGGTCAATTTGCACCGAAGAGAATTCAAGTATTTTTGGTTGCCTCCCGGGCATGCTTGCACGTTCAAGATAGATATCCCTCGGCTCATATTTTGAGGTTGACCACTTTCCGTTATTAACATAGGCTTCCTCTTGAATGAAACCAATTAGAAAAGCACATTTGACATCCATTTGATACAATTTAATATTCCATGCTTGATGCAAATGCCAATAGGATTCTAATTGCTTTGACTTGGACGAACTCAACTTGCTTTAACATGGAGGTTTTAGGAGGTGAGCTTTGGCTCTTCTTGACTTTTCCTTAGTGACATGTTTATTTATAAACATAAGGTCATAAAAAGACAATCTCTTGAACCTCTACCCTCCGGGGTCAATTTGCACCGAAGAGAATTCAAATATTTTTGGTTGCCTCCTGGGCATGCTTGCACGTTCAAGATAGATATCCCTCGGCTCATATTTTGAGGTTGACCACTTTCCGTCATTAACATAGGTTTCCTCTTGAATGAAACCAATTAGAAAAGCACATTTGACATCCATTTGATACAATTTAATATTCCATGCTTGATGCAAATGCCAATAGGATTCTAATTGCTTTGATCCTAGTAACTAGTGCAAAGGTTTCCCCACAATCAATCCCTTCTTCTTGATTATAACCTTGAGCCACAAGTCTAGCCTTATTTCTAACTACCAATCTATCTTCATCTAGTTTGTTGTTGAAGAAAAATTTGGTTCTTATAACTGGGTGGTCGGAAGGTCGTTTGGTCAAAGTCTAAACTTGGTTTCTCTCAAATTAATTAAGCTCTTCGTGCATGGCCTCTACCCATTTAGGTTCATTTAGGACCTCTAATGCATTTACGTTACGTTAATGATATGAATGCAGTGAATGCACATAGGTTTTGCAAAGAAGAATGAGTTCTTACCCCACTTTTGATGTCGGACAAAATGTTCGCAGTGGGTGGCTCGAAGCATATTTGAATGTTCTACTTGTTCTCTCGGTTCACGAGGTTTATTGGTTGAACTGGCTGAACTTTAGTAGTCTAAGCTTAATACTCACACTTTTCCGATTCAAGGAATCGGGTATAAGACTTCATCTCTTATAGGGTTTTGATTGTGAGATATGGAATGGCTTAATACTTTAGTAGTCTAAGCTTAATACTCACCTTGATCTCGCACGCTCGAAATGAGCAAGTACTGGATCGGATGTACTGGCTGACACCTTCTGTTTGGATCAAGGGTGGAGAACGGAAGGTTTCTTGGATGGAGCTGAAAATTGGTGGGATGGAAGTAGACTTGCTGGAAGGATGGTGGTTAAAATTTGGGCAAAAATGGCTGAGTAGATTGTGAGATATGGAATGGCAAAGTCGCTGGATAGTACCTTGACTCAAGCTCGGATACGTAAACACCACCGAGTGAATCAAGGGGCGCTCTCAAACGGTCCGGATACAGAAACACCACCGGGGTTTGGGAGACTCAAAGGACACCACCTAGATGCCAACCTAGGATACAGCTTTGAGGATTTAAAGGCTCGAGAAATCCATCCCCGAAAAGAGTAAAACACTCAAGGTTTGTATATTCATCAAAAAGTTGTTTTACAAGGAGTATGCATGCTGAATATATAGACCCGTCAATACAACTAACCATGCTGAAAATTGAAATCAACAAAGCTGAAAAATAAAAAAGAAAAATTAGCAAAAGATGCTTTCCTCTTCCCCAAGTTAGGCTTGGAAGAATTTCTAGCCAAGTATTTGTTTGTTAGGGAACATGTGGCCAAGATTTGTTTTCCCTTCTTCAAGCTTCTTGATTCTTGATGCTTCTAGAATGCCTTGTCATCATCTTCCTTTGTTGCTCCATAACCGGCCATAGCCCATCTCACGTTAATATGGACCGACTTCATTCAAGCATCAACTTATTTATGTACTTAAGCATAAAATGGCAATGTTCCTTGGTTTGACTTGACCATGCACTCTTGCTTTGCCTTGGAGGGTTTTGTGACTAGCTTCAACTAACCTTCTTAACTAAATGGTAATCAATTATTTATGAACAAAATCATAAGAACTCAATGTTTTGGACTCATCACCCTCCAGGGTCCATTAGCACCAATCAGATGAGTGTAAGGCTTTTCCCCTTGTTCATGGAATAATCACGCATTTCCGGTTGGACCTTAGACATGCAAGGCGTCCCAAAATGAATATCATTCAGCTCAAAACATAAGGCTGTCCACTTTCCATCATTCTCCCCTTGTAGGAGAGAATTTGTCCTCAAATTCGCACAAATAACAAGCTCCGGATGTGGAAAAAAATTAATCATGTTTGAGCTTATGTTGGGAACAAGAATGAAATGTCCTTCCATGTCTAGGCAGTCAGTTGGTATGTGCAGGTGGTGATCTTTCAGCCAGTCCGGCTGCTCCACTAGTATGCTCATAGTGTAGGGATTATATTGTCCAAGCAACCATTTCAACATAAGGCACATCAAACCGCATGCATTGAGGAAGATAGACCACTTCCGTTGATATCAATTCTGCCCCTGAATTTGCTGGTTTCTCTTCTCGGTCTTCTGCTCCTAACTCATCTCCAATGGGCTTTAAATCACTACCTGCTCGGATGGGATAGATAGCATTCGGATTGGGTGTTTTTTGTGGGGGTAGGCTAGAAGGACTCTTGCTTGGAGGGACGAGGATAGATTTGGTTTGTGGGGTAGTGGTGAGGGAGTGGAATTTTTGTGGAGGGAGATCAAAAGGGTTTTTATTTGGAAAGTTATGGGCAGATTTTGGTGGGGAAATTGGGGTAAAGGTGGTTTAAGTGGTGGGGTAATAATGGGGTTCATTTCAGCCCATGGAAGGCTAGCGGGTTCTCTTGTGGGTAGTGACATGTGCTTATGAATGGAGCTAAGCTCAAATGTCTTTTGTGTACCACAATAATGGCACAACTTTAACGGTATAAGTAGAGCTTTCATGGCTTCTCCAATTACGTGGGCAGCAAGCGCACTCACACTCCACACAAGCTTAATTAACACAAGCCAAAACAGGTTGGCTTTTATTGCTCCCTTCATGATTCCAACTTCTTGGACAGAGTTGAGGCAGTCCGAAAACAAAGCCTCATGGCTGGGAAATGTGCGCTTGAGGAGGATAAAGATTGCCTCCTTAGGTCTCAATAAGGCCCTTTGCTTCTTGAAGTAAGTAGTAAGGCAGCCATGGTAAGTGAGTTGGATGAACACGGCACTAGCTCCATCATTAGATGCACACAATTTTGTCTCTATGAACAAATTCTCCTTATGCACTAGGAGCTCTCCAAAATCATGATCAACACCATACAAGCACATTAGTTGATCAAAATAGAAAACACAATTTTCTAATGGAGTAAATGAGATGTACCTCCTTGCCAAGTTATTGGCTCTTTGGTTACTCCTTTGAATCAACAAATAGAAACTCCCATATGCAAGTGTGCACAAGATAGTCAAAACTCTTCTTGGCCTTTTCACACAATCCGGGTATAACCTTTGGAGATTTCTCTCAACAATAAATGTCCATGTAAGTTGCTCAAGAATATCTCCATAAGTTTCCACATGTAAAGGAATAGAACACCTCATGAAAAATGCATCATTCAATTTTTGAGGCTCCCCTTGTTCTATCACTTTGGAATTCATTTCATGCTCTTCCTTAGCACCAAACTCATGATCAACAATATGCATATTGGGCAGTCCACTCACAGCCAAATTAGGCACTAACATGTGGGAAGGGATTTTTGAGGGACAATGGTCAAATTTGGCTAATGGTGCTTCGGTAGTGGGAGGGGTGTCTTGTGTGGTCCGAAGCTCATGGGAATTTTCTTTGACAACATTTTCTCCATGACAATGACCGGTTTGAGAAGAGCTATTTTGTGGTTTTGTTTGTGGGATTTGGCCAGGTGACAAAGGAACCAATGTGATCCTCTTACCATCTTTAGTGAAAGCATAAGTGTTCAAGTACCCATCATATATGACTCTCCTATCAAAGAGCCAAGGTCTACCAAGCATTAAATGGCATGCATCCATAGGTAGCACATCACACCAAAGTTCATCATGATAATTCTTACCAATGCTAAAGGAGACAAGACATCTAGAATCGACTAGAAGGTTTTCACCTTGATTTAGCCATTGGATGGTGTAAGGATGTGGATGGGGTGAGACTTGAATCCCAAGCTTTTCTACCATGGTTGTTGAGGCCACGTTTGTGCAACTACCACCATCAATAATGATAGAGCACACCTTGTTGAGCACCGTTCCCCTTGTGTAGAAAATGTTTTCACGTTGCTCTTCACTTAGCTCATTGAAGCCGCTTGAAGTTCTTCTCAAGAAAAGGTTAGCGTTCATGGCTGGGAATTTTGAAGTGCTGGCTATTTTTGGATTTTTGATTTTTGTGGGAATGAACACAATCACCCAAGGTTCAGAACTTGCTCTGATACCAAAAATGATGTGTAGTGGCGGAAGCAAAGAAAAAGGAGAGAAAACCGCAAAGATAGCAACCGGGCAGAATGGGTTCTGCCTGCGCAATCTTGGCAGATTGGGGAAATGGAGGGGCAAAGGTTCTTGGATTTGGACGAAATTTGGTGGAGAAGTAGGTAACAGGTGAAGGTTGATTGTGGCAAAATTTGGGAATTTTTGGAGTTGAGGAAGACCTTGATCTGCATGCCTGAAATGAGCAGCGCTGGACTGGATGTACAGGCTGACACCTTCTGTTTGGATCAAGGGTGGAGGACGGAAGGTTTCTTGGATGGAGCTGAAAATTGGTGGGATGGAAGTAGACTTGCTGGAAGGATGGTGGTTAAAATTTGGGCAAAAATGGCTAAGTAGATTGTGAGATATCGAATGGCAAAGTCGTTGGATAGTACCTTGACTCAAGCTCGGATACGTAAACACCACCGAGTGAATCAAGGGGCGCTCTCAAACGGTCCGGATACGGAAACACCACCGGGGTTTGGGAGACTCAAAGGACACCACCTAGATGCCAACCTAGGATACAGCTTTGAGGATTTAGAGGCTCGAGAAATCCATCCCCGAAAAGAGTAAAACACTCAAGGTTTGTATATTCATCAAAAAGTTGTTTTACAAGGAGTATGCATGCTGAATATATAGACCCGTCAATACAACTAACCATGCTGAAAATTGAAATCAACAAAGCTGAAAAATAAAAAAGAAAAATTAGCAAAAGATGCTTTCCTCTTCCCCAAGTTAGGCTTGGAAGAATTTCTAGCCAAGTATTTGTTTGTTAGGGAACATGTGGCCAAGATTTGTTTTCCCCTTCTTCAAGCTTCTTGATTCTTGATGCTTCTAGAATGCCTTGTCATCATCTTCCTTTGTTGCTCCATAACCGGCCATAGCCCATCTCACGTTAATATGGACCGACTTCATTCAAGCATCAACTTATTTATGTACTTAAGCATAAAATGGCAATGTTCCTTGGTTTGACTTGACCATGCACTCTTGCTTTGCCTTGGAGGGTTTTGTGACTAGCTTCAACTAACCTTCTTAACTAAATGGTAATCAATTATTTATGAACAAAATCATAAGAACTCAATGTTTTGGACTCATCACCCTCCGGGGTCCATTAGCACCAATCGGATGAGTGTAAGGCTTTTCCCCTTGTTCATGGAATAATCACGCATTTCCGGTTGGACCTTAGACATGCAAGGCGTCTCAAAATGAATATCATTCAGCTCAAAACATAAGGCTGTCTACTTTCCATCATGTACTTACCACTTCACACTCGGTTCCGAGTCACTCAACGCTTAGAAATATCGCATATTCAAACACTTTATTTCACGCACATAAACTCGAGTCCGACTTCATGTTGCCGGAATTACATTGTTAATTTACTATTCCACATCAACATATTTAATGTAAACTTTGTTTAGTCTAGATCAAGTTTGTTTACTCGATCTTCTACTTTGACTTGATTATCTTCTAGATCGACTAAGATGGAATTTTGAGTATCATGGATATTAGACTCGAAAAATTCCATTCCTTGTCCGACTCGGATAATTAGTCACTCAATTATCTTAATTATGTTATTATCTATGTCTAATCTTGGACCAAAGTATTTTATACTTTAAGAACCAAATTGATTTACTTTTGTAGGTTATTCAAACGAGGCTATCCTATTTTTGAATTGCAAAAGTAATCGGCTTCAAAACGTCAAATCGGAAGCGGACAAGGCTTTTCCCACCTCCGACCTAGCCCCGGACAATCGTGGCAAGGTTGTCTGTTTCCAAACCGGAAATCTGCAACACCAAGCTCGATGGTGGTTTCCACCTTATTTTTTCAAAACACCACCAGTAGTTTTGGGACTTCCAAAAGAGTCAAGAGCCGTTGCCAAACGTTCATATCTCAACGGATATTTTCCGAGTGACTCGGAAAATCCATTAAAACGGTCACAAGGGACTTCTAGTCGGAAGATGGACACAACGGCTAAGCTACTTGGTCATCTATAAATAGAAGCCAACTTCCAAGACTTGAAGATTGGTGAACCAACTGTTAATGCACATACTTGAGCAAAAGTCATTGTATTCATTCTTAATCTTGTACTTACAAATCCAATTCTATATTTATTATTTCTCCGAGTTGTAAGGTCTTGTAATCGATTACAAACACTCTCTTTCGACTCTCTAAGTAAGGTCCCTTGACCGAGCCGTAAGGGTTAACTCAGCTCGCTTGTCCATAACTCGTAGGGTGATCTCGGTTAGGAAGTACTAGATTAGATAAGGTAATTTCGAGTCTAGGAAAAACTTGTAAGGAGTTGTTTAAGGGAGCAACTCGGGTTGAGTCGATCTACTCGAATTTTGTGGACTCAAAATAGTGGATTTGACTTCGTGCTTGGATTAGCGCGGTCCGTGGTTTTCTCGCCCAGGAGGGTTTCCACGTACATTATGAGTTATCACTTTTCCGAGTGCATTCTAGACTCGGACAGGTTTCACGGTTCGCTTAATCTGTTTCTTCACTCCTCACTCGAATTCCGAGTTAGTACTTATCCGAGTTCATCCTTGACTGTTGCTCACCTCAAGTTCATATCTATTTTAAATTTCAAGCAAATTTCATCATCACCCTATTCACCCCCACTCTAGGGTGACTTTGCCTCTCCAGAGAAAACCTTCATGAGCATGCTGAGTTTGTTCATTTGCTTGTCCTTAAGCATTCTAAGCTAGCTCTTGAGCTAGATCGATCCGAGTCATGATGTTATGAGCTGACTCATTACGAGTTGCTTTCTTCTAACTCTGTCCGAGCTCGGCTTCAGCAGGATCATCTTCATCTTGACCGAGTTTCAGATCCGAGAAGGTTCACTCACTTGTTTTTCCTCGATCAATCTCATTAAATACAACGTGGATACTTTCTACCACTTTGTTAGTTCTTTTATTAAAGACACGATAAGCTTTACTCGTGAGATGACTAACCCTAGAAAGATATCTTCATCCGACCGAGCATCAAACTTGGTCAGGTGATCCTTACCATTGTTGTGAACAAAGCACTTATATCCAAAGGGTTTGAAATATGAGATGTTGGGTTCCTTTCCCTTGTAATGCTCATAGGGATTTTTCTTGAAAATGGGTCCGATGAGGCATCTATTCGGTGTGTAGTTTGTTGTGTTGATCGCCTCAACCCAAAAATATTCAGGTAGATCATTTTCAATCATCATTGTTCTTCCTATTTCATCAAGAGTGTGGTTCTTTGTCTCCATTACCCCTTTCTGTTGAGTAGTTACGGGTGTTGGGAAAGTGTGAGAGATACCGTTCTTATCGCAGAACTCTATAAATTCCGAGTAGTTGAACTCCCTTCCATGGTAAGTTCGAATTCTTCTAATCCGAGTCCGAGACTCCACTTGAATTTTTCTGCAGAGCTTGCTAAACTCTTTAAAAGCTTCATTTTTGGTCTTGAGAAAACAAAGCTAGGTAAATCGTGAATAATCATCAACAATTACAAGTACATATGATTTACCTCCGAGGTTTTTCACAGAGATTTCGCCACACAAATCCATATGTAGCATCTCAAGCACTTTAGATGTGGAAACAATTTTGAGAGGTTTGAAGGATGATCCGACGTGTTTCCCTATTGTGCATGCTTCACAGATTTTATCTTTCTTAAATGCATTGTTAGGCAAACCCCTAACTAAACCATGAGATGCAAGCTTTTTGATAGTGTGCATGCTAACATGACCTAATCTGCGATGTTGTATCCAAGAATCATCATGCAATGATGCTTTTAAACAAGATAAATTCTGACTTGGATCGAAAGAGGAATAGTATAGGTATTACCCGACCGCTTACACTGAGAGCTTAGTCTCTTTGGTGGTTACATAAGAAATATAGCAATTGTTCCGAGTGAATCTTACCTCTTGACCTTTGCGAACAATTGAGTGATGTTGAGCAGGTTGTCTCCTTTCCCAATCTTGCCAATTCTAACTATTGTGCCTTTCTTGTCATCTTCGAAAGTGACTTTGCCTCCTTTAAAATCATTTAACTCGAGAAAAGAGTCTTGAATCGGCTGACATGTGGCGTGAGCGTCCACTGTCTAAGTACCAATGACCTTTCTCACTTCCTCTAATGAACCCAGTAACTCCTCTTTTTGAGTTACCTGCAAGTCGAGAACACACTAACCCTTCTCACTTCCTCTAACGAACCCAAGTAACTCCCTTTACTATGGTCCTTTTCGAGGAAGAAGACTCTTGGGAACCCATATTTGAATGACTTTGGGTTTGGTCCGATTCTAAGTCTTCTTTCTAGAAAATTGAGTCTCGTGTCTCTTTCTTTTGAAAATATTTTCTTTTATAAACAGGTGGAGAAGGCTTTCTCCTATAAAGTGGTCCGGGCTTAGTCATCCTTTCATTCTTATGAATAGGACCATGCTCAGCCTTCTTGAACTTCGTAGTTTTGGAATCCTTTTTGAAAAGATTTGAGTAGGAATTAGATTCCTCCTCTATTCCTCCTCTTCGTTAAAACCAAGTCCTTCCTTCATGAAGGAGACACACCGACATCCTAAAAGCACGTCAAGGTTTTTCGACCTTGAGTGAATTTCAAAACAAGCTCTTAAGACTCATTGAGTTTTCGTTTTAGATGCTCATTTTCTCTTCGAGTGACTCACACTAAGTCATTATCTTGAGTACTAGTCTTGAGTTCTTTTAGAGTTAGTCTCAGTTTTTCCAATTCATTTTTTAAACCGTTGCTCTCGAAGTAAGAACTGAAGTTGACCTTTGAACAGAGAAGAATTAGAATTGCACTTTTCTTCCAAAGTGTAAATATATTTAGCCAAATCAACTTTGGAGAACTTGAGAAAGTATTTAATTACCTCTTGAAGACTTGTCTCCTCGATTGTCCGAATTGTCGGAATCTAACTCGGATTCCGCTTCGAGTCTATAAGTGTTATCGAAACTTTGAGTCGTCGGAATCATCTTCTTCTCCGGATGAGTCGTCATCGCTCCATGTGGCCATCATAGCCTTCTTCTTCTTTCTGTCCTTTTTTCTCTTTAGATAGTCTTTGACTATGTGATCTTTCTTGCCACATTCAAAACAGACAAGAGTTCTTAGTTAAAGATAACTTTAAAGGGGAAGAATATTTACCTTTTCTGTCCTTGTTATCTTTCTTGTAAAACTCTTCCTTTGGCCTCTTTTCCCATTTCTTATGCTTTATCATTCTTTTGAAGCCTTGGGCAATGAGTGCCATTGGATCCTCTTCCGAGTCCGGGGAACTCGGACTTTCCCCTCCACCTTCCGAGGCCTTTAGCGCAATGTTCTTTTTGGTGATGACCTCGGCATCCTCTTCTTCCAGGTGAATTTCATGGGTAAGCGGCTTCCCAATCAGTTCATCTGGCTTTAGTTGAGAGAGGTTCCGAGCTTCCTCGATGGTCGTTACCTTAAGACCCTATTTTTCCGCACATTTCCTTGTGAGAAAATTTTCTACCCTAAGATTTGAGTTTGTTTGTAATCTCGGTGAAGTGAGTAAACATCTGAGTGATGTTTTCTTTTGGCTCCATCTTAAACAACTCATATTTGTGAAGATATTGGGTTATATTCGCCTGTTTCACTTGGCTTGTACCTTGTATGTGTTGACAAAAGTGTCCTATACATCTTTGGCTGTGTCATAGGCTAACACTCTATTGTACTCTTCGAGCTGATAGCACACATCAGAATGTTCATTGCTTTGATGTTCTTTTTGAACTTGTCGGACTCCTCATTCGTTGTACTCGAACTTTTCATTAGGCATTGATCTTGTTCCTTCCATCTTCATTGGAGTGTAGTTGCCTTCTCTGATGATGTTCTAGACATCTTGATCGGTGTCCAACAAAGCACTCAATTAGTTTCTTCCAATGCATGAAGTTTGATCCTTTAAACTTTGGTGGTCCAGTGGAAGATCTTACTTCATCGAACTCTCCAATGTTCCGAGCCATCCGATCTTTAGACCTTTGGATTTGTTAGATCCTTCTTGAAAAGCTAGGCTTTGATACAAATTGAAGGTTTTCTCCTGGAGAATCTAAGTTACTCTAGAGGGGGTGAATAGGGTGATGAGGAAATTTGAACAAACTTAGAAACTTTTTGCTTGGAAGATAATAGAAAGCTGAGTCCGGGTCTAAATTGGACTAAGAAAATTATGCATTCGGAAATACATACAAACCCTCCCGGGGCAGAAAAACACGGACGAGTGCTAATCGAAGGACCAAGTGAAATCCACTATTTTGAATCCTTAAAATACAAAGGACCGACTCTACCAGAATTGATCCCTTAGACATTTCCTTATAATGTTTTCCTAGACACAGAAGTTCCCTTATCTGATCTAGTAGTTCCTAGCTGAGATAACCTTTACAGACTAGGGACAACTAAGTTGAGTTAACCTTTACAGCTCAGTCAAGGGACCGTACTCAGAAAGTAAGAAGAGTCTCGTAACGGACTTTACAACTCAAAAAGTATTAATTATAAGCCGGGAGTTGTAAATTGAAGATTGAGTATGAAAACAATGACTTTTTCTTAAGTAATGTGTTTCAACAATAATTCCAGACAATCTTCAAGTCTTGTGTGAAGACTCAGATTCTGAATCTAAATAAGTCTCGAGTACTACATAACGACTCGGTATAAACCTCATCCCTTCTAAGTTTTGATTACAAATCATTCCGAGTGTTATACAAACTCTTGTATAAGTTTTCATTCGTTTCCGATCGACTAAGAAAACACATTATTGTACATCTTTTGCAATAGTGTTTCGACTCACTCGGACAACACTCGGATCTATCGCATGCTCAAATAATCTCTCTAACACTTTTTATCTAAGTTCGATCTGCATATTTCAACACAAAGTGAATTACAGTGTTAATTCCTCTTTCTAAGTCGGTTTGCTTATTTGAGAGTTATTTACCCAGGTCAAGTCCTTATACTCGATGTTTTCACTCATTTAAGTTGATCTTTCTTAGGATTGACTCCGATGGAATTTGAGTATATTGAATATTAGACTAAGAAAATTCCACTCTTTTCAACGCCTAAGATAATTATTCACTAAATTGTCTTAATTAAATTATTATTTGTGCCTAATCTTGGACCAAAGTATTTTATATTTTGAGAACCAAAGTGGTTTACTTTTGTAGGTTATACAAACGAGGTTATCTCAATTTTGAATTACAAAAGTAACCAGCTTCAGTCTGTCAATCACTAGCAGACAAGGCTTATCTACTTCTAAACAAGGCTCGAGACGTTGTGTCGGGGTTATCTATTTCCAAAACTAGAAAACTTCAACGCTAAGCTCAACGAGTGGTTGCCACCTTACTTTTCGGACATCACCGGTTGACTGGAACACCTTGAGGAGCCAAGAGTCGTTGCACAACGTTCACATCCCAACGGATCTTTTACGAGCGACTCAAAAGAGCCATTACAACGACCGTAACGACTTCTGTTCAAAACCAAGACACAACGGTCACTCAGCTTGGTCATCTAAAAATAGAAGCCACTTCACAAGACTTGAACATTGTTGAACACATTGCTGAAACTATATCTCTTAATACAATACTCATTCAATCTTCATCTTACAACTCCAAGTATGTACTTAATACTTTTCCGAGTTATAAAGTCTTGTAATCGAGTCACCAACTCTTCTTAGTTTCTTAGTAAGGTCCCTTGATCGAGCTCGTAAGGGTTTACTCAGCTGAGTTGTCCCTAGCTGTAAAGCTTACCTCAATTAGGAAGTACTAGATCGGATAAGGGAACTTCGAGTCCAGTAGAAACTATGCAAGGAATTGTCTAAGGGAGCAATTTTAGTTTAGTGAGCTTGTTGTATTTTGAGGATTCAAAATAGTGGATTTGACTTGGTGCATGGATTAGCACTATCCATGGTTTTCTCGCCCGTGTGGGTTTCCACGTAACTCCGAGTATACACTTTTCCGAGTCCAATCTTGACTCGGATTATCTTGTTTATTCTTTTCAAGCTTAAAAGTTTCTGAGTTTGTTAAAATTTCCTCATCACCCTATTCACCCGCCCTCTAGGGTGACTAAGACTCTCCAAAAGTATTTTATTTGAACTAATGCAAGGGTCTAATCAGCAGTCCTCACCAATTCCTAAAGGCTCACAAATAGGAGATTAAATCTAAAAACACACACACTCGCTCAAGCATGCACATGAAATCTGAGTGACACCTACAAGTCCAAAATTTCTATGGCCTAAGAGTTCAAAAGTTTGGATACACGGTGACACATAGTCTGAGAATTTGGTCCCCTATAGGTTGCACGGATAAGGATACCAACCAGAATTCCTGTGCCTCTTGGTAAACCAAAGGGTTTAGTCTAAGAGTGTGCTATGTGGGAGGAGGTACTGTTTCCTCGGGCAATCAAGCCTAGTGGGGCCTGCCTAAAGGAACCTCGTGGGAGCCTCTTTCCAAAATGGGTTAAACAATGGATAGATTAAAGTTTTCCTAGGGTCCAAAACAATATTAAAACTAGTTGATAGGTTTCCGGATACGGGATGCCTAATGCAAGTACATCATTAAAACACACTACTAAAACGATTTTATTAATTCTTTTATTTTCTAGTTGAGGAATAAACCGATATTAAACACCAATCTGGACCGAAGCCACCACCGCCGGCACCACGATGCTAGGCGCAGACTGCATCGAGGACGTGGTTGGTGAAAACAGCCATGGTCTCAACCCAGTGGCGGATCCGAACCCGATATCATCTTTCCTGCAACAAGAAAACACCGAGATGGAATTTTTAATAGAACAAAACATGAAATAATGGAGTCGCGGCCAGCTTTTAGGAAAGAAAACTAACAAAAATAAAATTTGCTCTTTCAATCTTAGCATGGAAAAACTAACACTAATAAAGGCTAAAATGACTCCATCGATGTTTGAACCGAGAATGAGATTCGGGGGCGAGGGTACGAAACGTAGGGAAAATCCCTTCCACTCCGCCCCGTCCGAAGACGACCATTACTAGTTCGAGTAGTGTATTAGAATAATGTCAGAAAACAAGCATATAGCAACATACTAAACGAAATTAAAGCAACCAAAATATAACCGAGAAAACAATAAAGAAAGTGATGAAGAAAAAGCGAGAAATAAAAAAATTACTTCGGTCGGGGAGGAATTTAAAGCTATTACATCTATTAAACCACAATATGGCTAGCAATAAAGACAAAAATAAATATAAGCTGTTTGATGGCCGAATTATGGCCCTCATGTTGTCCTACCTTGCTAACTCGGATCTTCACACTAGATCTATTGATGAAATGGTGACAATCCCAAGAAAAGGGCTAGTTTTGTTAATCGTGTATAGGTTGTAGTAATTATCGATTGTATGAGTGCCCAAAGATCAGAATAATAAAATATTCTTTAGCTCTTTGCATGGATTTCACGGTGAAAGATGAATACTTATAGAAATTTCAACGAGTGACGTTCGTGTGAGAGTATTTAGATTGGTTTTCAGCAGCGTAATGTTAAGGCATGAAGTCGTATGGGAATGAGAGCCATACGTCTCTATTTATATGAGAGGACCTCGAGTCACAAATAACCTAGGGCTTGCCTCTTATCAGTCGTCCAAACAGTTGAAATAAAATCATGCTAAATCCTAATAGGTAGAACCGGCTCGACAAAAGGATAACACCTGGATAGAACCTGGATAAAAGAGGATGGTGGGTGCTTCGTGCCCCTAGTTGTGTCTCCAAGGACTCTTCAAGCCCAAAACGCAGCTTTCAACCATGTTTCTAGAAGGCACGCGCCGTCCACGACGTCGTTTGGAAGGTAAAAGCTTCGAGCCTCGTGTGGGTTGTCTCGTGAAGCTTAAAACGCTGCACTTTGATGCTCCTAATCATGAAATGCAACACTTTAACGTCGTCTTCAGTGTCTTCAGCTCCTAGTCCGATTTGGACAAAAGTAGAATGCAGTATTCACGCACTTGGAATTTCCCAGCACATAGCATCGGACTCCACAATCTCTTAGGCTTGGGCCCAGGTTCTTGACGGTTCGAAAGAAAAGAGGATTCAGTGGACCGACCCAAGACAAAAGGCTATTTAGTTGGTCGTTGGGGTTCTTTGTGGTTTCATCGACTTATATAGCACCAATTGATCACAGATTCGAGATCTAAATCCACAAACCGGACTCGGGATTATCATTATAGAGGCCAACAAAACAAAAATATAAAAATAGAGATAAAGGATGACACTTTTAGTTGTCTACACCGCCGATGTATTTCTTAATTTATCGCCTTTGTTTTCTCTTCTTTTTCTTTTCTTTTCGTTATTACTTTCTTTATCGCTTCCTATTTGTTTTTATCACTTTCATTATTATTATGTTTTGGTTTCTTTTAATTCCATGTCGCATGTTGTTTTCAGTGTTTGATATGTTATTTAGATTCACCACTCACACTAGTAATGGTCGTCGGTTGATGGGTGGAACAGAAGGGCTTATTCCTATGTTTCATACCCTTCCCCCCGAATTTGATTCTCACCGCAGACCAATGTATTGCCACTTGTTTAGCCTCATTTCAACTTAGTTTTCCCATAGTAAAATTGGAGGAGTATTTATTTATTTTTGTTTCTGTTAGTTTTCCCGGGAGTATGGCATGGGTTGGTCAAATGCACAGCGCCCGGTACTGCATTACTAGCTTAGTAAGCATTTTCTACTCCTACCTTGAAAAAACAGGTCACCTTGCGCCTTTGGAACTGAGCAATAACCATCTTTCTACTAAACCCAGCCTCCTCCATCCCTGTGACCAACAAGGATAGTATAGAATATTCACCGTTGTCCATCGACTCACGCTGCACCCGATCCTCCTGTGCCCTAACTCACCTTCTGCGGGACAAACCTTGTGGAGGAACCCTTAGGTTTTCGAGGTATTGGATTCTCACCAATGTTTGCTACTTCAACCGGAGATTTCTACTTCCACTTCGTTCGAGCATGCTTGCACCGATTCTTCCTCTAAGGTGAACACTCTCTTATCGATGCTTCACATCCCACAAACTCAGCCAGATCATAATTTCTGCTTATGTTCTCGTGGTGTAGAAGCTTGACAGAGAGACAGATGAGTAAGGCGCTTTTAGGTAAATCTTGCGATGAGGCATCTGATGGCTTTATTATGGCAAGCACAGGCGCTGGCAGGCTGGGAGCATCTAATGCACACAGTGTAAGGCGGCTTGACACTAACCCGCACACGGCCTTCTGTACCGTTAAAGGTGCGCCTCCTTCTCATATGCTCAGCAACGCCACGCTTAAATT
>JAITYX010000197.1:0-43314 GCA_021018815.1 Talinum fruticosum | reverse complement strand
TATTACGTATTGCTTATTTCTTCATAATTCCAGGCACACTGTAGCAAATAACTTTCCTAATTACAAAAAGGAGTAAGAAAGTAGCTACGTCTTAATCATGTGTATCATAAGCCATTGGAGTAATTAATCAACTATGTAATGACTTTGTCAAAGTTGTTTTAATAGTAGCTGTTAAATATTAATTATTTTACTAGTTTTCATAAAAAAAATTTATTTTACTAGTTGTAATTAGCTGTGAATACTAATGTTTAGTGATAAGATATTCAATTAGTTATATATTTAAAATATTAATAAGTGGGGTCAAGGTTTAGGTTTCTACGCAAGTGTAATTTTGCTGTTGAATTTTGATAAAGTTTCTCTTCCTGTCCCTCCCCCACTCCCCCAATATTTGGAATTAATCCAAATCGGTTTTCTTTTAATGTAACTAAAATATATGATGAACTGAATATGTTAGTTTTAATGATACATTAATAAATTTAGCGTGCGACCTTGACATGTTCTAATATGATTATGACATAATCGATCCATATTTCATATTTATTTTGTTCAAACGGGTCAACCACTGGGTCTACCAAGGGCCATATGACCCATAACCCAACCCTGACTCGATTCTTACGTGTTATTGACCCTCCTAACCCTCTTGACTTGTGGGTCGGCCCTAACCCAACTCGTTGCCGAGGCCTATTTGTGGAGCATATCGTTTTATACTATCATTTATAAGCTATATATAATAACTATTGCCATAATAATTTCAAAGAAAATCTAGAATTCTTATTCATGCACACGTTTTGCGAATTATCAATTGTGCAAAAGAAAAACGAAACCTGACCTAACCATAACCCAACCAAAATAACTAAACGACGTTACCCAATTTTAAAAGTTTAGAAGTCAACTACGTTTACCGATCTATTTGATAGTGAAGGATAGCGCCTTGGTCCATATTAGCCAAAAAAAAAAAAAAAGAAAGAAAAAAAGCCCTTAAATTTTGGGTAAAAACTGAGCATTATTTGACCAGAACCGTCCATTACATTAAAACTACAAATGAGCTTGACTTAGGGCATCATTTCTGTAATTTTCTCACCCTACCAACTTCATTAGTCGTGATCAAACAAACACATTTCCATGGCGAAGGATGTTTCTTTCTGACTCCATCCTACAAATTCAGGTATGTCAAGAGTCGAAGTGAAAAACAGCTCCTAAAAGGTCGAGCATACAGTCAGACTAGTACTTGTGCCCCGGAGGAATACAGCAACAACGAGCCGATTGTTCCTTGTGGATTGATTGCATGGAGTTTGTTCAATGATACATACACCTTCTCTCGAGGGACCTCGAAACTCAATCTTAACAGGAAAAATATTGCATGGACCAGTGACCGCGAGCACAAATTTGGGAAGAACGTATACCCTTTCAATTTTCAGAGCGGGGCACTAATTGGTGGTGGCAAGCTTGATCCACATATTCCTGTAAGTACTCACATTTCTTGTGGTCCTATTGCTGATGACATGAGAACAATTCCCATCATGTTAATATCATTTATGATTAGTTTCGGCTTTAGTTTACTTGTTTACAATAAGGAGGGGGATCCAAATCCAATTCATTGGGGGAGGGGGAGTGAATTAAATCTAATTTCATATTTGAATCTTAACTGTGAATAGAATGCATTTTAGATACCAAATTGTAGCCTATATTGTGTATCCTTTATAGGAAGAAAACAGAAAGAAAACAACATACAATGATATATTTTGAACAAAATTTTTGATTGTTATTTCGTTCAGATAAGGCATTTTAGTTACGATTAAATTCACAACAGTGAAGAATGCAACTTATAAAATATGGATATAGCACCAATCCTTATGGAACTATGTTGTCTCTTGAGAAGTAAATGTTGATAAAAGAGTTTTTCTTTATGATTTATTGACCGAGAGAATTGCATTTTTATTAAGAGTACAACATAACTTGATCTTCATTCTTTCCTCTCCAATAACGAATCCATGTTCTTTGAAACTTCTCATCTCGAAAAGTTGCGTTCCATCTATTCTTGTGACAGATCATGAAGCTGAATGAATTAACTTGTAATTATCGGAAAATGGTCTATCGTATTGCTAATCTTATGAGTTTCTCTTGATTGAATATATCAGTTGAGTGACCAAGAGGATCTCATTGTATGGATGCGGACTGCTGCTCTACCTAACTTCCGAAAATTGTATGGAAGAATTCTTCATGATTTGCATAAAGGGGATGTCATCGTCGTGAATCTCATGAATAACTACAACACTTACCTCTTTGGTGGGAAGAAGAAGCTTGTTCTTACCACTGAAAACTGGTTGGGAGGAGTTAATGACTTCCTTGGGCTAGCCTACATTTCTGTTGGTGCTTTCTGCTTAATGGTCTCCCTTATTATTACTTTCCTACACATGAAGAATCCCAGGTAAAATTTTGTTAAATTGGGTTTAAAATTTGGAGATGAAATTTCTATCCATTGATTTGAATTTCATATGTATGATCCTCACCAAATCTCTCCTACCCAATTATCGAATTTCCCTATCCCTTGATTCGATAGTAGACGATAAAATTATTTGTTACAACTCAAAAACCAAGCATAAGATGATTTCTAATTATATTGCATCGTATGAAATTTCTTTTCATTGATCAATAATGTAGTTCAAATTTCATATATTAGATTCTTGCCAAAACTATCATACACAATAATCGAATTTCCCCAACCCTAGATTAGGTAGCATATACGGTATAACTCCTAATCTTAGCATACTATGCTTTCTAGTTCTATTGCATGAATTCAATTTCGACCTAAACTTCATCTGGTTCGATTTGACCTATAAATGGACATTGGAAAAGAAATTCCGCCAATTTTATATTCAATATAGTATCCATTTCTTATATTTTTAATCAAACCAAATAATTGACACCTCCATAAATTTCATATTACTTCACATTTCAAGGTACAAGTTTGATTATGCTATTGTGCCCTAGAACTTAGATGCATACATAATTTTGATACAAATTACTAACTCCAAAAACAAAGGTAGGTCGACTTCAACTTTATCAACTATATGTTCATTTTTCTAGGTGATCATTTTATGTTTCTAAGTATTTAAATTTTTTCAGCTCGATTTTAAATGGATATTGTTGTCAAGAGCGGGGAAATATTTTTTTCTTCTATGATGTGTTTGAACTATTTCAGGCCATATGGGGACATCAATTTGTTGTCTTGGAATAAGAGAAGCATTTCTAACTAAGATGATGAGTTAGCAGTCATGAAAGGCTGTACAATATTCAATTTGACTATTGGAGATGTTAAACATTTACGATAAGTCATTTATTTCTATTAGTTTATAATTATGAATACATACCATTTGGCTGATTGAGTAATAAGATGAATTTTATTTGTTTCTTTATGATGATGATGAGTGGAATTGTTTAGGTATTGGTCAAGCTCTATATTATGGTTGGAAAAAAAAAGTACTTGTTTAAAATTCATTTCATATGAAATTCGAATGGATGGTAAAAGTTGGAGAAAAATGCGTACGAGTCAGGTACTGTAAAAATCAATATAGGTATGGATTTAGATCTACCCGACCCATGTAACACCCATAATTCGTATCTGCAAAACCTGCCCTATACCTACCCACATAACATCCATACCCATTTTGGACAAAATGTAGTATATATAAAAAAGTGATTTGAAGGAGCAAGAAAACCCAACCGGCCTAGCCCTGAGTCCATTTGAAAGAGAAAAATTTTAATCTTTTTAATGATTCTCATAAACTTGCACTTTATAATTGTTAATATTGTTTGTGATCGTGTGGCTGTAATATGGGTATAAATGTTTTTGGTCTATGATCTTTTTAACTCACATACCCGACGTCAAAACCTCAAGGACCATGGTATGGGATATGACACATAATTTTTTGAACTTCTAATGAGTGTGAATATGGTGATGGATATGAATTTTTAAAATAAATGGGTGAGGTATAGAAAAGTCCACCCTATATCTGTCTTATTACCATCCCCAATTCTTATAACTATTATATATTAACCTATTGGTAGTGGTGATAGTTAAATATTTCTTTTAGATTGGTGAGCTGAGTCATCTGCTTGGACCCCTATCTTAAAGGGCTCAAGAAAGCTCAAATGGTTGTAACTGAGGCAGGAGGGAACGAGTCAAACTTATATTATCTCCACACCACAAATTCCTCTGAAATGAGGAATTTGCCCCCCAAATTCAAATCTGAGGGAAAAATGTGGAAGATAAGACGAGTGGCCACTCACCGCCTGACGAATGTAGTAGTTAATTATGAGTCCTATTCATCCAACTAAACTCAATCATCTTGTCATTCTTTCTTTCTAAACTCAATCATCTCATTTGTCAGTCTTTCTTTCTTTCGTTTATGTTTCACCCTAATCACAACAGAAATGAAACATGCGTGTACATGAAATAAACTTTGACTCCATTTTTAGCATTAACTAGTAAAACGAGTTAAACAATCAAAATTTTGTGGGAGGTAGGGTTAGTTGTTTTTTATGATGAAGCAATGATGGGATTTTCAATACATCTTTTGAAACTCGAGAAAAAAATGGAATATATAACCTTTTTCAACCTTTTTTAATAGAAAACACATACAAATGAATAAATTAATTACTTTCGAGCCACATATATTTAATGTAAAAGTCCTCATAACAAATACATTTTTGAAGAATCGAACTCGTGTTCTCATTCTTATCAAAGTAAGACAGTTAGTTACAACCTTTTTACAAAGCGTTTTTTCCATTCTTTTCATGTACATGCAACTTCTAACTTACATTGTATATTATGCATTATCTTGCTGAAAGGGCAACAACTCATCTGACGTGGCTATCACCTTCTAACCTCCACACTTAAGTTCAAGTCTAGGAAATACTTTGTTCGCCATTGTTTAAGAAATAACACATTTATTTAAGGGTCACCTTTTTCTCTCTCATGAATAATATTTACGGAGCTCGCCATTTGACATATTTAATTAGTTTTGTTCTTTTATTTTATATTATTTTTATTTTCATAAATACCTAAAAAATTACGAAATAATGATGAAGATTCAAATAATTTTTTCAGGTTCTAAATTCATTTTTAAAAAATGATACAATAATATCAAAAATTTTGTTAAAAATAGTAGTCTGAAAACAAAGATGGACACACCAAAACGGATATTTGACATTACAAATGCAACAAATAAAATTAGGGAAAATAATATGAAAATTCAAATAAAAAACTGCAACATTAAAAAAATAAAGATAATATGAAACAAACTACACATAATCTAAGAGTCATAATTTACTTAAAATACACTATATTACCCATTTCTCTATCACATAAAATTTCATTCCAATATTTCTTTAACTAAGTCCACTTGAAGTCGTGCATGAGGTCTTCTATTTCTAACTTCAGCTAATTTTTGGAAGTAAGTTGCATAGAATGGGTGATGATTGCACTTGGCAAAAATTGACCCAACCCTAACCCGCCAGAAAATTTTGGATTTTGGACATGGTTTTCTCGACCGAAATCTAAAAAAAAAACGAACCACAAAATCCCGCAAATTAGCGGGTCAAATCCGACTCGAACCAGTTCAACCCGTTGGATCAAGGCAATAAAAACAACAATTTTACCTTTGTGGCCTGTTGATTGAATGTTTTATACCCATTATATGACTTTCTTTTCATTATCACTCTTTTAGTAATGGTTATTTATCATATCACATCATTTGGAAATACGTTACATATATTATCGTGATCCGTAACACCTCGAAACTTAATCCTATTTAATTAATTTAAATTTATATTTTATCATCTTAATATTGTATAAGAGATGTGTGTCGCGCATAAAAAAATGTATTTACCTTCGAATAATGCAAAATTTTAGTCCGAACCCGAATAATTTAAAATAATAAGCAAAGATAAAGTAATATATAAATTATTATAACAACAAATAAAATGTAGCTAAATGTGTGAGTAAACATTTAATTATGTGGTAAAACTAATAGTAAAAAGATAGAAAGTTAATTAAAATTTTCAAGATAAAATAAAAACCAAAAACCAAACAAAAACAAGGGGGAAGAGTTTACTGGAAGCATCGGGAGTCAATAGAAATTTTACAAGGCAAGCCTAACACATTCATCATACATCTGTCTCACCTCTCCTTCCTCTCCTCTCCTCTCCCTCTGCCCCCTCTCGCCCGGCTACTGCTGCTTCGTTGCCGGCAGCCATCGGCCGGACCTGCGGCCACCGACAACCACCTCCGGCACCCTGGCCGCCACCTCTGCTGCCGCAGCAACCTTTCTCCCTCACCGTCGCCCTGTTTTGGCGTCGAACCGGGTTGTCCTGCCCTCGCTGCTGCTGCTGTCGCCGCCTGGACGGGGCTGGAGCCGCCCCTGGCCGTCCGACGCCTGACGCCGCCGTTCAACACCCACCTTGACACCCCAGCTCCACCACCGAATCTCCACCGCCCAATTCCACCTCTAACCCCTTTTAAGGTATCTCTTTAATCCCCAATTTCTAAGTAAATTATATCATGTTATAATTGACGAATTAGACAAATAGGTGTCGTAATCCATGTTGTAATTGAGTTTGAATTGGTTGTGGTGGAATTGGAAGAACTTGGGGAAGTAATTGAGATATGGTTATATGTGAAATTAAGGTTGAATATAACTTCATAAGGTATTGAAAATTTATTTGGGGTTTATTCAAATTGTGAATATGCTTATCGAATTTCTATATGAGAATGAATTTGCTTGATTGCGCATAGATTGTTTGAGTTGTAAAGGCATGCTAGGGAAGTGAATTAATAAAAATTAGGTGATGTTAACCCTTGAAAAAAAAGGGGAATAGATGAAAGTATATTTGAAAGTTTAATTGGATTTAAGAATTGAATCAAAGTTTCGGACTTTAAATATGTGATTGGATAAAGTAGTTAACTAATTTATCAAATTTAAGGTATGGTTTTAATGTGGTGGTGGTTGTAAAAACGACTGATAATGGCTTGAAGCTGGCAAAGGAACTTATTAATAACTAAATGAATAATAATAAGTTATTAAAGATTCAAGATAATTAGAAATTAAATTAATTAATTAATGTTTGTTGCTAAAAACTTATGAATTGAACTCTTATGAGCACGAGATACCAAATTGAAATAATACAAGAAAATGGAGTTGCATGTGGGAGTGTAAAAAGGAAAATAAATGATATCTAAGGTACGTTATTGTTTGCACTTTTCAAAATATTTAAATGTTAACATGTTAAAATATTGATGAGTTTCACTGCTTCGTCTACGACCCACTAAATCATTAACCGATTATTGGTACTACTCATAAAGGAATTAATCGTAAGGAGCCATCTCCCGATAATCGGGATTTTTATGATTAAATTGCTTAACTGAAGCTATAGCTATAAATATATATGTTTGAAGGTTCTTGTCGTGATAAAAATCGAAAAGTTCATGAGCACAAGAAAATGAGAATATTGACGAGATTGTAACTTGGGTTATATACTGGTTGAAACTTGGTTTTTGTGGTTGTAAATATGCTCCGGCGTGTGGGCGTTGAGTTGTATACTCCGAGCGTGTGGCTCGTTGAGTTTTATTGTGGATTTTATGCAGGTTTTTAAGGCTTTTAGCCTAATGGTTAGGCCATGTTTCAAACGAAACTCTACCAAAATTTTTAGAAAATTGGAAAACCAAATTGACATCTTAAGTAAGAAGTATATTCGGTTACATATAAGTGGATATGTAGGCATACTAGATGAAACGATTGGTACAATTAAGGTTAAGCTACATTAAGCACGGACTAGAGGTGATAAAAGCAAAAGGTCAAACTTGAGCTATATTAAAAGAATGGGGAATTAAACTCATCAATTGTTATATAAAAATTCAAACTATATCATCAATAGTTTATTTCGGGAAATGTATGAATATCGAGAGCAAAAGGAAACAATATGGATAAGTATGCAAAAAGTAAAAGTGTGGTGATCGTAAATGCATATAAATATTGTTAAAAGACTAGTAATCTACAAAAGTAGATCCGTTTTGGAAACAGAAATCGAATTGAAATTGTGTTGCGTAAATAATCAACAATTGAAGTGTTCGGCATACCGAGGTACGTTATCGCTTGTACCTTTTCCAAAGTGTTCATCTTTATTATGGAGTTTATTATTTTAATAATAAAAATAATTTGGATCCGCTTCACAGCCACAGTTCACAATTTATAGCACATTTATTACGAGTCATAGTTCACGATTACAATTTACAAACACAAGTCATAGTTCACGATACAAGCATAGACACACGATTACGATTCACGATACAGCATACGATTCACGATTACAATTTACGGACATAGTTACAGTTTACGAACACGATTACAGATTCACGATACAGTTTACAATTTACGAACACGCATACGCTTCACGATACAGTTTACGATTATGCACACAGTGACAAGACACAAGTGACAATTCACGAATACGATACATGCATACGATTATGGTTCACAGTTATAATTTACAGTACACGATTACAGTTCACGGATATAGTTACGTACATACGCATACGATTCACATTACAGCTTATAATTTACAGACACAATTACAGTTCACAATACAGTTCACAGTTTATAGACACAAGCATACAGCTACAAGATACAGTTTACAGTGTACAGTACACGATGCAGCTCACAAGATACGGTTTACGATACACGATTATAGCTTCACGATTACAGCTTACGGACACGATTACAGTTCACAGTTCACAAGTATAGTTCACAGCTTCACAGTATAGTTCACATGCCCCTCGATCAACCAGGGTAAATGAATGAATTGTTATACGATCACGATTATATATATGATGACTTCACAAACTTCACATAATCGTTAATCATTCAATTGTTCACAGCCGATCGCCTTAGGGTTCGATAATGTAACACCCCTAGGCCCACCCTAGGAGTATTACATGCCGGGGTTCCCGAGAGGAACCCCTAAGGCTGCTTAAGATCTCAACTTGGGGTTAATAACCCTTTCTTGGATTGGCGGAAGCGTAGTTCTAGGTTTTCAAAGGGTTTTCTGGAAATTTCGGCAGAGTTTCCTCTCGTAACCGGCTAAACCCATAGGCTTAAAGCCTTAACCCCGCACGAAACACAATCTAAAACTCAACGAGCCACACGCTCGGAGAAACACAACACAACTCAACGAGCCACACGCTCGGAGTATTCACATAGGGCTTTTACATTCATAATCAAACTTAAGTTCAAGTACAACTGGTCTTTACAAACATGAAAAACATAAAGTACAGAGAAGTCCGGAGAAGTCCTATCCGATGGTTCGCTTCTTCTAATAGCCAAAAGCAATTCCAGGGAGTCCTAACTTCGCACCTGAAATGTTGGTGATGTCATGAGCTCACTAGCCCAGTGAATAATCCAAACCCAACCCCGGGTTACACTTTGCACATTAATTCATTAACAAACACATGTAAGTTCACAATTCATTCATGACATGCGATTCAAATCAAATACGCTTAAGACATGCGAGATTCTAAACTTACCAACTTGCCGAGAATCATATGACATCACTTATTCATGAATTCAATTAAACATGCATCATTCGTCTTTCTACGCAAGTAAATCATATAATCACTCATCATGCAATTCATTCATCACGTAAATCATATCTTAGTTCTTATGGCACACATTTCTTATGAAAACAGGATTCGATCTTCTTCTTATTCTTCTTCTTGAGTTCAATCATGCATTTCATAAATCATCAATTCGTTCTTTCTTGTTCGATATGCACGATCATTCGTTTCTTCATATCATACTTCTTTTAAGTTTTCTTAGTTCGAATGGAAAGAAGATTTATGCACTGCTCTGAAGACCCAGTTCTTGGAGCCAAAACAATTCGTGGGCTCGGTTCACGGAGGCATACACTCGTGGCCTCGAGGCATAACAATTCGTGGCCTCGAGGCAGCCTCCCATCCCCGAAGGACGCATACTCGTCAATTCTTAGTGGAAGCAATTCAATTCGTGGCTTCGGGTTGACGAGACACTTCTATGGCCATAGCTTCAGAGGGTTCTTTAATTCGTGGGGTCTTAGATCAATAACACAATCCTTTCTCCCTTCTTTAGTTCTTTATGTTTCTTATCTTCTTATTACTTATACATAAGATATACTTAATTCATATAATTCATGCTCAATGCGTTCATGCGTAACTTCTTCAAAACAAGCAATTCACATAAGCAAGTTCCGACTCCAACACAATCCATTCATAGCACATACGCATGCTTATGTCATTTATCATTGATGTAATTCAAGATAAGCACATAATCACATAAACATGCCAACTAGGATCTCCATCCATGAATTCATCGTTTTCATGATCGCGTATTATCGCGTATAAGTAGTATATGGTTCTATAACTTTACTTAATCGATAAATATCTCTTAATCTAGACATAAAGCTTCTTAAATCTCAGCTCTTAATTCAGTTACTCACTTATATGCGATTTAGCCCAAAATAGAACATTTTCACTTAATATTGCATATCTCCCAATCTACTCATCCAATGCATACGAAATTTTACAGGAATTTCTCATAAATCATCAGGAAGCTGCAGTAAAAGTTTCAGGAGTTTCGGGCTACACATGAATTTACAGAAATTCGGACAGCATGCTTATTTACCGAAAAATCTGCATACGAATCATGAAGTTAACTTCCTGATTTCTCTCCCTAATTCTGTTCAAGCTAATCCCGTTCAATTCTCACTAATCATGCTCAATCGTATTTAAACATCACAATTTCAGAACTAGATAAACATCACAAATTCACAACATGCTCTTGATTCGTGAGTGGCTAATTTAGTGAATTTAGGCCTCTAGCTTCTTCAATTAGCTTAGGGTTTCCAATTTCATGCATCAATTTCGAGTTCAAGCCACCTAATTCATTTTATTTCAGAGGATGAATTCAGAATACTCACCTTAAATTCTTAGAGGTTCTAAGAATTCAGTTCTACGAGGTTTCGGATTGGGTTTCGATTTGGGTTTTGCTTTCTCTTCGCCTATCTCTCGCTTCGGTTCTTCGTCCCTCTCGCTTCCCTCTCTGCTCTGCCTCTGCTTTTGTCTCTGCTCTGCTTCTTCTTTCCTTCGCTCCCCTTTTCCTTTCTCCTTCGTCCAGCGCTCTGTCCTCGGGCTCGCCGTGCCGCCGGCGGCCGGTTTCCGGCGTTTTCTCGTTCCGCGCCCGCTCGCTCTTCCTCTCCCTCCGTGCGTTCTGCTCCCTCTCACTTTCCCCTGTTTCCGCTTTTGCTCGCTCGGCCTCCCGAGCCCGAGCTCTCCCTTGCCCACCGGCAGCGGCGCCTTGCCGTTCAGGCGGCCATCGGCCTCTCTCGCTCTCTCGCTTTCGCTCTGCTCGCCCTCGCCCGATCTCCCTTCTCTTGCCTTCCCTCGCTTCTCCTTCTTTCGTTTCCCTTCACCTCTCGGTCTCCCTCTCGCTCTCCTTCCCCTTTGCTCGCTTCCGCATTTTCCTCTCGCTGCCTCCCTTGTTTTCCTTCCTCTCGTTTCTCCTCCTTCTTTCCTTCTAATGTCTCGGTCCCCTCCTTCTCCTGATACTTTCTCTCTCTTCGTGGCTCCTTCCAAGAAGGCCACCCTATCTTCTCACTTTACACTAATCCTCCTCTCCTTAATTCATCTCGCCAGCAATCCTTCTCAATGCCAGCCAATTCATCCATTCTCATTCCCTTTTCTTTTTATTCTAATTGGGCCCAACTTCAATTTCAATAGGCCCAATAAGCTAGCCCATGCTCGGTTTCGGTTCTCGGGTTTCTAATTCCGACTCGAAAAATTCTAATAATTCACTACCAGGCAAGCACCTGAAATTTCGGGGTCTCACGGATAAACCTAGGGGTCGGAGTCCATGATTGATTGTTTTACGAGTATGGGTCCTAGGTTTGGCTAAATCGGAAAAGCAAATCAAGAATTGACAAGTTGCAAATGGAGCATTCAAGAAAAATGATTTAAAATATGCCTAATTTAAGAGCATTTAAATTATAATTTTATTTTATAACGGTAACGTATCGAGCTTCTAGCTCACACGTCTATTGTTTTATGTTTTTAAATTTTTAGGGACTTGAGCGCATGACGGACTATTCGGAATCACACCCAAAGTTTAAAGAGGAAGAAAAGATAAAGCTGGTCGGAGAAGTGATGTTCGGCTGCTCGTCTTAGCCCTATACATGTTAGTCCCTTCCTCGGTCTCTTAGCTCATGATTTCTCTCCAACCGATCCTCGGGGATTTTGAAGTTTTTATTTTCCGTAAATAAAATTTGGATTGGATTGTTACATAAATTGTTTGAATAATTAATTTGTTCAAATGAATTTGCCTTGTTTTCATTCCGAAACGGCGGTAACGTCTCCCAATTTACGAGTCTTCCGCTGTTAATTACTTATTTATGTGTTTACGTATTGGGGGTGTTACATGATCACTTACAAACGAACACCGATACTATTTCATTTCTTAACTTCTTTCTCGAAAAAAATTATATATTAAAAAATATACATAGTTAATTTCAATTAAATATATATAAATTCAAATGACATGATACTTTAAAAATACTAAAGGTGCACAAGTTATACTATAGTATTTTTGGTAAAGTGAATATACTTAGTCACATATTAACTAATATACTTTTATTTGAAGAAATAATATTATTATAATGATGTAAAATTTTAATGTTATAATTTAAAGTAATAATACTTTTAGTTTATTATAAATCTCTAACTCTCATTTATGTAAAACTGTTTTAGTTGTATTTGAACTATGGTGCCTAGTAGGGGTGTGCAAAAATAACCGAAACTAAAAACCCGATCCGAAAAACCGAAAAATCGATCCAAAAATCGGTTAACTGAATAAATTTTTAAAGAAAATCGGTTCGGTTAAACGAACCTAAATTTTTTCCAGTTCACGGATCGGTTACGGATCAGAACTTGAAAAATTCAGTTAACCGTCGGTTAACCGAACCGATTTTTTAAAAAAAATCATATGTATATAATCTAAAAATTGTTTTATGGGATTGAAAAAATATGTTTTGCTAGCCAAAAACTTCTCTTTTGTTGTATTTTACTTTTGTTAGCTAGAAACTTGTATTTTGTTGTAATTACTTCCATTTTATTTCATAAGTTATGTTTCAAATAACGGTTAACCGCTAAATCGAACCGAAAAATCGGTTAATTTGGTTACGGATCGAGATTTTGTCGATCCAATTTTTAATTATCCGAAAGTTCGGTTAACTGAAATTGCGATTAACCGGTTTTGCACACCCCAAGTGCCTAGGATGGGCAATGAGCCATGTTAAAGCACAGTGAAATTTTTGTTATTGAATAAAATGGGTTAGTTACACCTACCAAGTCAAACCTTTCTCGATCTGTTTTACATGTAATAAATATGCATATAAACCTTCTTAGTATAATAGAAGAGGTGAAATAAATATCGAAATCTTAAACGAATCGTTAAAAGAAAAAGTCATTATTGTTCAACCCATTATTGACTCAACCTTTCATTACTTTTATTTAAATGGGTCAAGTGGTCAAGTTGCTCAACTAAATGAGGTTTTCACACAAATATTATACTGAAAGTTTTGAATATTATTTAATATTCTTTTAGAAAATACAAATATTATACGTTTTCATAGAATTTTGGGCAATTTTAAGAAAAAAATATGTTAACATTTTATAATTAAAAAAATTGATGAAAAAGACACTCATAACCCGTTGGGTCGACCCGAAACCCATGTAACGCGATATGTATTTTACCCGAACCACAAATACACCCGACCCATATTTTACCCGAATCCGAATAGACCCGACCCATATTTAGCTCGCCCGCCCGAATTAACTCGGTCTAGTATGATCATGTTGGACATTAGGTGTCAAGGTACATGCCTCCACTTGTTCATAGCCATAATCATAAGTAAGGTTGTATCGCGCTCATCTTCAACGGTCATCTTGTAGAGTATCATACAAGCTTTCATTATCTAACTCATCTCATCTTCCTCCATTAATTGAAAAGGACAAAAAGTTATTACAAAACGGACTTGTAGTATGCCAAAAGCTTGCTCCACATCATTTCTTACAGCCTCTTGTCATTCAACTAATAACACTACAAAAAAAAAACTCTAAAATAGCAACGTGATTTTCGACGAAATTTCGACGCAGCTTCGTAATTCCGATGAGATATGCGATGGACCCGACCGTCTCGAATTCCACTCACGGTGAGGATTGACCGACGGGCTTGTCGAACATTTCGACGGGAATTACATCAAATCCATCGGAATTTCGATGTAATTCCCGTTGGAATTACCCAAAAAACTGGTTGTCGGAGGATGATGTAATACCCGTTGAACTATCCAACGGGCTCCTAACCCGTCGGACATTTTCTCGTCGCTATTTTATTGTTTTTTTTATAGTGTAATTTGGCTTTTGGACCTCGTGATAATGGAATCATTTTGACAAAAATGCCCTATTTTGGATCTATGTTGTTGGATAGAAAGTATGAGATGTTATACTTATCACCATTGCGGACATATTTGCATTTTAGAATTTAATATTGGTACAACTCCTAGAAACTTGTAGAGCAATCAAGAACGTTAATGTCATTGAGACTCCCCAAGGAGACATCCGATAATATCATATAATGCCCAAGTTTCAAAAATAATTGTTGGCACTTTGTATAAAACTTTAGTGAACACTACTTTTCATGTGGTAAGACAATTCTTCCTCTCTTAATGCATTCAGTAGATACTTCCCAACATTCTTGGGAGATGACAAGCATCCCCTACTCGTCAAGAGACTATGGTAATCAAATTAAGTTGGTATTTTAAGTACTCATCTCTAAATACAATGATGACGCATTCAACAAAATTCTTCATGTAGTTGAGTGTTGTTCTCTCACATATTTTCTTGTACTCGTCAACACAATCGACGCATATTCCATACACCAACATGTGCATGGCCGTGGTACACTTGGTCGCCAGTAACAAGTCTGGCCGCCCAAGTGCATCATACTTCAACTTAAAATAATCGAGTAATACTTGAGGGTATGCACTATGCGGACAAATAAGTGTTTCGCATTCAGAATCTATGACAAAAATATTTTTCGTAGTTCCGCAAAATAGTTTTAGTACAACCGATTGTGAGCTTCTTCTTAATTTCTTCAAATATATCGTTTTTCCTTCTTAGTCTAAACGACGATGGAGGTTCCATCAATTTTGTAACTTTTAAAATCTTAATAACTCGCTATCATATGTTGGGCATCAGCTTCATTGAGTAATTCTTTCACATTAGCATATCATCATCCGACTCTTCAATTGCCTTAATCAATCTGTTCAAAGATGACAATAACGACGAACAAGGCCTAAGGTTTGCTCTTGGAGAGTCTTAGTCACCCTAGAGGGGGTGAATAGGGTGACGAGGAAATTTTAACAAATTTAGAAACTTTGAGCTTGAAAGTAATGAACAAGACAACATGAGTCTAGATTGGACTCCAAAAAGTGTAAACTCAGTAGATACATGGAAACCCTCCTAGGGCAGAAAATCACGAGACAGTGCTAGTCCAAGCACCAAGTCAAATCCACTATTTTGAATCTACAAAATACAACAGATTGACTTCAATCGAATTGCTCCCTTAAACAATTTCTTACAGAGTTTTCCTAGACATAGAAATTCCCTTATCTGATCTAGTACTTCCTAACCGAGGTAACCTTTACAGTTAGGGACAACCGAGCTGAGTTAACCCTTACCGCTCGCTCAACGGACCTTACTCAAAAAATAAGAAGAGTATGTGATCTGATTACAAGACTTTACAACTCGAAAGTATGAATTACAAGTTGGGAGTTGTAAATAGAAGATTGAGTATGAGTACAAAGACTTTTGCTTAAGTAATATGTTTCAACAATAGTTCCAAGCAATCTTCAAGTCTTGGGAGGTGGCTTCGATTTATAGATGACAAAGCAAATTAGTCATTGTGACTAATTTCTTAACGAAGTCCTTCTTGACCATTGTAACGGTTCTTCCGAGTCGCTCGAAAAGATCCGTTGGAATGTGAACGTTGTGCAATGGCTCTTAGGTCCTAAGGGTGCTCCAATCAACCGATGTTGTTCGAAAAGTAAGGTGGAAACCACCATTGAGCTTAGCGTTGAAGTTTTCCAGCTTTGGAAACAAACAACCATGACACAACGTCCGAGCTTTGTTCGAAGTAGAAAAGCCTTGTCTGTTGGTGATTGACAGTTTGAAGCCGGTTACTTTTGCAATTCAAAAATAAGATAACCTCGTTCGGATAACCTACAAAAGTAAACGATTTCGGTTCTCAAAGTATAAAATACTTTGGTCCAAGATTAGGCACATATAATAATTTAATTAAGATAATTAAGTGCATATTTATCTCAGGCCTAGAAGAGTGGAATTTTCCGAGTCTAATATTCATTATACTCATATTCCATCGTAGTCGACTCCTAAGAAAGATCAAGTTATAAGAGTGAAAACATCGGAGTATAAGCACTTGATCCGGACAAATAATTCTCAAACAAACATATCGACTTAGAAAGATGAATTAACACCGTAATTCACTTTACTTCAAAATATGCAATCGGAACTCGGATAAGACGTGTTAAAGCGATTATTTGTACATGCAATAAATCTGAGTGATGTCTAAGTGACTTAGAAACATCAATGTGAGAAGATAGACAAGAATGTGTGTTCTGAGTCGATCGAATCGAATGAAAACTTATGCAGGAGTTTCTATAACACTCGTAATGACTTGTAATAAAAACTTAGGAGGGATGAGATTTGTACCTGAGTCCTTAGGTAGTACTTAGAATTATCTGGATTAAGAGTCCGAGTCTTCAAAGGCGATGGATAATCCAATGTCAACATCTAGGCAAACATAATATTAATAATGCAAAATACATTAGAAAGATAACAAAATTTTGAATTTCATAAAAATGAAAGTCACCACAAATGTTTGAGCTACTCATTTTGGAACAATTATAAAGCTAAGACAAATACAAAGAAGGTGCAAGACATATATAAGGACACATGCTTAAAGCTATGCTACTACAACTTGAACTAGGGCTAACTTACTATACTTAGACTAATCCTATTCAATGTAGGGAAGCTGTATTATTATGTTGTGTTTGTGGTTTAGTGATACTTGCTCAAAATACGCTCCTCATGCCTCTATAAGACATGTGATCAAGGTTCATCCCCGTCATATTTTTCTTCCACGCACATTGTCCACGCTCCTTTGTCTTGGCCTTTCTAACCCGATAGTCACGTCTTATGCGAACTCCCTCCTCAACTACATCCGCCTTTCTTACTTTCTCCTTAACATAGTTGCGCAATATATCACTCTTTTCCATTAGCATGTGTGCTCATTGTATATGGTTGATTAGTCACCAAATCAACAAAAGTGTTTGTTACCTTCTCCTTAACTTTGTTCTTGGCAGATTTTCTTTAGATATGCTAGATAAGACCACATCTTTCCTCACCGGATTGATCCTTACTTATCGGGGTAGACAAGTCGGTAAGAACCATGGCCTGCGTAGGGCAGTCCACATTCCCACAAACATTGATTTGAAGAAGGTGCGTTTATTAAGAAATAAGGCTTTGATTTTTGAAATTATTTTGGCTGGCTATTTTTGAAACTCGTTTTATTTTTAAAAGCATTTTAGGAATTCTCGAGATAGGCGGATAAAAAGAATTTATTATGGAGAGACTATAGCGAGGCTCGTTGAGCTAAGCAGCTCGGATCGTCGGAGTTGGCAAGAATGTGCCATAGGGGATCGGAACCGACCTCCTAAGGTACATGGCTGGCTTTGGCCTTTTGTCGCGGATTGCTGAAGTAGTCTTGCTATAAAAAAATTCTAGATTGCAGGCCTGGTTCAAAAACAATTTCACTTTTTGTAAAAACTTAGATGCTTTATTAGAGACAAAAAGAGATTAAAAAAGAGTCATTGATCGGTTTTAAATAAATACTAACAAAAGTAATTTTACTTTCAAAAAGCTCAAATTAGGAATGGTTTTCAAAAAGGACTTCATTGGCCTAAATCAATGATCCAAGTGTTCAGGAGTGAACTTACAAACCGAAGAGGGATGTTCTTCATTCTTCTCGTTAAAATAGCCTCAACTAATTAAAATGGAAAGAAAAACTTGTGTTAAGAAAAACAAGCAAACAACATGCGGATGGCAGAATTAAAGCAATCAAATCATGCAAATGAAAGAGATTAAAAAAAGTAATAAGGAAAGCACTAAACCTAAGCTATTACATCAGGCGGGTTGAAAAATAAATGAAATTACAATGCCTCAAAACCACAATTCAGAAATTAAATAAATTGAAAAATAAAGGGGAAAGGACTCGAATGGTTCGATTCGTGCCCTTAGGTACCCACCACTAGGACTTGAAACTCAAATACATTCTGGAGAGTAACGACAGGAAATTTAGTACATCAAAGGAGAAATGAAACGGTTTTGTGAAAAGGTTTTAAAAGGGACAAAATGAGAATGTGAATTGAGATAGTGGAGCGGAAATAAGAGAGGGAGAATTCAACAAATGGGGAGAAATTAGGTTGAATTAGTGTATGAAATAAGGGAAAATAAGGCCTCTATTTGTAGAAAGGCTTAGGGTAAAGCGTAACCCTAACCTAGCCTAAAAAATAGGATAAATAGTTGAAATTTTTCGTTTAGAAAATAAGCAGAGGATAGAAGGGACTTTGGGTGGTTGAACACGTCCACGTACCGATGACTTGGTAGCTAGATCCGGCCTGGATACAGGCCTAGGGAACCGAGCCTAGTTTGGGTGTTTGAACAGGTCGAACCACGCTTTAATGGTTTGGGGCTGCGTTCGGCCTTGGAAATTCCCATTTTTGGAAACTTTTTATTTCTTGAAACTTTCTATTTAGTTTAGTATAATCTTTGGCTGATGGGATGCTATTTTTGTTTAGATGGAAATTTTTCTCTATTTTTAGCTCAATCTTGCATCAAACATGCAAATGAAGCCGAGTCTCATCACCGGACCGATAATAGAAAATAAATAAGTAAAGAATAAAATTAATTGTGACACTTTTTTGGTGTCTATAACACCAAAGTTTGCCCCCATCTCATTGAGTCTAGCTCATTTTGATGATCCATCATTATAGTTCTAAAGCGGAAAATCTTCCATTTTGGATATTCACGAAACGAGCTCGTGTTCCCGATTCCTAATTTGATATAAATCCTGGAGGACAATGCTCATAAAAAGTTATGGTCACCTTCTGTTAGAAGTCATCGTTCTTATGGTCGATTCCCGAAATGAGGTTAATGTTAGTGTTCATCCAAGCACCTATCAAGCGATAATCTTCCTCATCTATCCACCTTTCCCCCTCCTGTAGAGTCATCCCCCTCAACTTCTTCCACGTCATCATTTCTTGGAGCAATATTGGTTTCCGAGTGCACTAAAGATGGCGTTTGTGTTGATGAAGGGGTTGATTTGCTATCCCATGATAAGTGGCTAGGATGATGGTTAGGGTAATATGGTGGGAGCATTGACCCTTGGCTTGGTGGTGGATGAGGCCAACTTTGGGTGTTACTCCGAGGATTTTAGGTTGAGCCACATTCGGTAATATAGGGGATAAGATGGATAATTTAGTGGTGTATACGGCAAATTTGGAGGATTGGGAGGCATATTTGTGTTATTACTTCCCAAATGTTGTCATCTTCAAGTAAACTCGTAAATGAATACCCATTAGGATCCATATTTGGTCACAAATATAATTTTTTCATGTTATTTCTAAATATTCCTCTTATCATAGCGTAGGAGGCACAACCCATGCACGAAGATAGTGGATCGCGTTTTCCACGAATGTCGACTCCATGCAAGGTGTGCTTATCGAGAAAATAAGGCTTCAAATTTTTAAAGGGTAGTTGGGCTATTTTAATAATCATTTTATTTTTCAAAAAGGTTTTAGAATTCTCTGGATAGAAAAACAAAAAAGGTATATTCTGGAAAGACTGCAGCCAGGCTCACTAGGCCAAGCAACAGGGATCGGGAGCAACGCCTAGTCGTGGATCCGGGTGTCGGATCCAGCCTCCAAAACCACCTAACTAGTTCCGAGCATACAGCCTAAACTATCGGATCGGTTTTGTAAGATGGCTTGGAATGCATGTCTATTTTTCAAATTATTTCCAATTTCGAAAAAACAAAAGTGAGATGCAAATTAAGAATTAATAAGATTAGAAAAATGGAGTCGTTAGTCGGTTTTGACATAAAAACTAACAAACAAAGGGATCACGTTCCTAATTTTGAGTTTACTCGAAGGGACAACCGAAAGGGATGAAAACTCAAAATTAATAGAGGTTTTAAAAAGAACTCTATTGGCCTTAAATCAATGATCTAATATTCGACGACAAAGGTACGAAATAAAGAGGAGTGTTCCTCACTTCGCCCATTATAAAGATGACATCTACTAATTAGAAAAGAAAATAAAAATTATGTTAAGAAAATGAAGCAAACAATATGCAAAAGCCAAAATTAAAGCACCCAAGACATGATATGAAAGCAATAAAGAAAAGTTTTAAAACTAATTATTACATCAAGTCGGGTGAAAATTAAATGAAATTACATCCTTGGAACCAAAATACAAAATATGTGATAAAAACTGAAATAAAAGAGAAATAAGAGGAATAGAAATTTTGATTGGTCTAATCCATGCCTTTAGGTAGACCAACTTGGTAGGTCCGGCCTGGACCGGAATTTGACTGGAGTGATCGTAGGTTGGGATACACTTAGAAGTGGGGAAATGGAGGGGTGGTCAAGAGGTTAATGAAGATGTGGGGAAATTATGGGGACGAAATGATGAAGGGACAGAAAGTGGGGGTAGACGAAGTCGAGGATAACCTGGATGGAACCAAGTAAGACAAGAACACAAAGGGGGATAGGGAAAATCTGTCGAAGATAAGAAATCTTACCATGGATAGAATTTTGCGCTCTTCAATCACTCCTGTAACAACCCGACCCTAAACCACATTGTTTATTTTATTAATTCATTAATTACAAGATTTATATGATTGAACGCGTGTACTTCAATTCGATATTTTATATTTAAATTATTTTTATATACGTGTTATACGACTCAAGCGACGAAGTGGCCCGGATAAAAATCTCATAATAATGATTATAAATTACGCATATGTAAATTTTAAAATTTACATGAGATGGTATATAATTACAAGGTCGCTAATATTATATTTCAAGCTGAACAATTATATTTATAATTTGTCAACATCATCCGTAAAATAAAATAAAAATTTAAAAAGTAACAAAAATAATAAATAAATAAGTAAATACATAAAAATAAACATAAAAATAAAACAAAAATAATAACAATAAATTAACCAGATTTTTCGAAAGAAAAATCCAGAAATTGAATTATGTGGAATTTGTATAAAAAAATTTTAAAAATCTGGAGATAAATGTAATCGGGCGATTTCAGGCATCAATTTCCTTCATTTCTGCCTCTCCCGTCGTTCCCCTGCCCCTCCCTCCTCGTGGACACCCTTCTCCAACCACCAGCGTGATCGACGCCAGCCGGAGGACCGGCGCCGACCTTCTCTCTCCCTCCCTTTCTCTCTCGTCGCGCTCGCTACCTTCCTCTCTCTCTCTCTCTCTTACCGCATTCTCGCTCCTCCTCTGTCACGGCCCACTTAGCAGCCAACTCCCAGCCACCACGGCCGTCGGAGTTAGTCGCTTCCTCTGCCGGTGGTCGCCGGTACAACGGCCGCGCACCACCACCCCCGCTCGTCTTCCTTGACTCCTCCTCTCCGAATTTGAAGGTAAACGCTAAACCCTAAATTATCAAGCTCCTTATTCATTTAAGCAATTGCAATTGTAACTTGAAGTATATGATTTAGAGATATGTTTGCTGAGTGAATTTAAAGATCGAATTCGGAAAATTCAAATTGGTGTGGATGATTGGGTTGTAGCATTTTGATGGATTGATTGTGTATAAATGTGAATGAATGTGATTCCTTTTAGGAAATTATGACTTAGTGGATGAGGTTAGGGATGTCTTGTTATAGAAATTGAGTAATTTGATGGATTTGTTATATTTTGGGAACGATTATATCGATCAAACGAAAGGGGAATATGCACATGGAACTTAAAGTCAATGATGTGTAAATGTAGAGGTGTGCAGAAAACTTGGAGCATTAAGTTTGCCTAATTGTGATTGTGAATGTGAATTTGTGTGAAAATAATGCTCATGACCTTAAGTTGGTATATGTATGAATTTTGAGCAATTTGGTTAATTGTGAAGCCTTCCTATGGAAAGGCATTGATAGATTGAATAATCACTTAGCTATGGGTTTGAATTCGATAAATGAGGAATAAAGAAATTACGTTAGGGATAAATATCGAAGATAAGTTGAGCTTGGCAAATTAATCGGATTAGTTGCATCAAATAATAATAATAATAATAATAATAACAATAATAATAATAATAATAATAATAATAATAATAATAATAATAATAATAATAATAATAATAATAATAATAATAATAATAATAATAATAATAATAATAATGACAATAACAATGTGGGTAGCAATAATAAGAATTATTAAGAGCATGTCTCACATCTTTTTAATAAATATAATAAAGATAAGTGATTGGTTATACATGTATATATATACACCTTTTCAATTCACGCCAACAAATGAACTGAATTACATAAATAACATTAGTTATTTGATTAGCTTAATCGACTTCTTTAATTAATAGACGTTGTTGTCCATGATCGAAACGTAATTAATGCAGTGAAGTTATGTAAGAGAAACGTAGTTACCCGATTGCGTAACAAATATAGAAGATGAAGTAAGTCTTCAATGCTTAGACAAATTCAAGTATTAAAACTCAAGAAAAACATTGTTAACAATGGAAATCTATTTGAAACGTAACCGAGGCCACTTCAGTTGTCGGATAGCTGGTAACTTAGATTTTTATAAAAAGGGGAGAAAACAAACATTCTCGGTTCAGGTACGTTCATTGCTTGTACCCTTCGAAAATTCACGTATTTCAGCAAATCTCAACATTTCTTATATAAATAACTAATAATGAATCATTTGCAAATCAAGTTTTGTCACCTAATTAAGTGGTCCCCGCTCAATTATCAATTATCGTGGCTTATGCCCTCCAATTCCACCCACGCGGCGTCAACTCGGGTTCTCGGTCGGCCCGGGGTGTGCACCTATTCAAAGATCGTATCAATTATCAAGGGGTTCCACTTTCGGATAATAACCGCCAAGGAAGTTTTACTCATATTCTCTCCCCCGATTTCAAGCTAAAATGAATTAAAATGTCAATCAATGTGTTTCAAAATTATTTGACTGTGCAGGAATGTTCATACTGAGTTTCGACTCATTCTTCGAATTATTTTGATGTTTTTGTTTTTAGGAAAAGCATATGTGAACAGACCCTTCGCCTAAGAAGCTCCGACGGGAGCAAGACTTAGCTGGATACTTCATTATCATTGTTCCGTGATGGGTTAGATGCTCACAGTGATTCTCATCCTCGCTAATTTTGGGTTTGACCTTGGGTTGTAATTAAATATTACGTATTTCCTATCGCATACTCGTTGTATTGGCCACTAATATCTATAAATATGTAGCAGAACCGTACTTTGGGATTGGTTTACTTAAGTAGTCAGCATGACACCTTGCGACGTAGCATTTAACGTTTCCCTGAGTTACTCGAAGCATAACTAATAGACAATGGTTATTATGGTATTTTAATTCAGCCTTGTCCTTCCGTTAGGGTGGCCGTAACGCCTTCGATCGTTAACTTCCGCTACAACCTTACCTAATACTCTCGAATTAGGGAATTATTAAGTAATGGTAACCGAGGGTGTTAAAACTCCTCTAAGACTAACCTCAAAGAAGGGGTTGAATTACCATTGATCATCACTCCAAGGAGCAAAGTTTTTGAGATAAGCAAGGATGGAGATAAAATCGGTTTAGGATAAGTCACACCACCTAATCTAGTTTTAGGTCCCCTAACTATGCATTAATGGATAAGTCATACCACCATTAAGCATAATTAGTTTCTTTGATCACCATTGGACCAATAATTATGATAAGTAAAGAGGGGGAAGGTTAAGGAGCAAGGCTCTACTTTCATTCAACGTCAACTTATTTTTACAAGTTAAGGGCACTCGTATATATAGTGCCATCATACTAGGATTTACACAAGTTAATTCAATGGTCAAGATTCCAAAAGATCATCCTAGGGTTATGAACTTGATTAGAAAAAGTGAAACAAAACAAGAGGGAACCGAAAAGCAACAAACACAAAAGTAAGGCAAGCAAAAAGTTACAAAAGGTAAAAGTAACTGCGTGCTCGTTGCTTTCACGAGATTTCCCGAATTCAAAAGGTCCTACCTCTACCCATACTAATCCAAATGGCATGAATTAGGTATGTATAGAAATTTTATTGAATTATTTTTCCATCCATATGTTGAATGTTGACATTGGATATGTAGATAGGGAGATAAGGGGAAAACACGCCATAGTGGTCAAATTGGTCAGGAAAAGCTGGTAGTACGATTTGATGGTTGCATATTTTATTTTCTCCGATTATTATCGAAAACTACCATAATCAAGGATTAACTTCAACATCTTCAGGAACACCCTTGTCAAAGTTGGAGGTCAAAATCCACTCCATGTTTGCCTTATCAGGCTTTGAATTTGACCGTTGTAGCGCCATAATCGCTGGCTCGTTCCAACACTTCTCGTCTAACTTCAAACGCCCATAACTTGTGATTTATAGCTCCAAATTTGACGTTCAAGATATAGTTGGAAATATTAGGAAGTCTTATTACAACCATATATCATGAGTTGATATTGGAGGTCTGGAGGAAAAGATATTACCCAAACAACGCGCATGTGTCAAACCGAATGAAGATACGACCAAATTTGACTAAGTGCTTCCTCCATTATTATCTCTCGTCTATTACCAAGATTCCCATAATTTCCATAGATAGAAGACATCTTGAGGTACTTCCATGTAAAATGTAATGTTCAAACTATGGACAAAAAGGCAAGGATGGGGAAAAAGGGGCTGAGGCACAAAAACACGCCTAGGCGTAATATGGTGTCTTTGGCTAGGGTTTGGGAAAAAGAGAGACGAGGCTGTTATTGTTGGCGGTTAGCTCTGAAAGTTTGTGGGGGATAAGTTATGGGGTTGATGAATATGATGATAAAATTTGAAAAGAATCTAAGAAGGTGTGAGGGAGATATTCAACTCCAAAATCAGCTTACTCGCAAGCTAATCCGGATTGGACAAGCTTGTGGGAAATGGACGTGGAGGAAACTCTAGAAAGGCAGGGGATGTAAACCACGGTGGAGGGGTGGTCAAGAGGTTAATGAAGATGTAGGGAAAGTATGGGACGAAGTGATGAAGGACAGAAAGTGGGGGTAGACAGAAGTTGAGGATAATCGGATGGAACCAAGTGAGACAGAAACACAAAGGGGGATAGGTAAAATCGTAGAAGACAAGAAATCTTACCATGGATAGAATTTTGGGCTCTTAAATCACTCCTCTAAGGCTAACCTCAAAGAAGGGGTTGAGTTATCCTTGATCACCACTCCAAGGAGCCAAGTTTGGAGATAAACAAGGATGGAGCTAAAATCGGGATTAGGATAAATCACACCACCTAATCTAGTTTTAGGGCCCCCAACTATGCATTAATTGATAAGTCACACCACCATTAAGCACAATTAGTTTCTTTGATCACCACTTAATTGGGGCAACAATTCAGATAAGCAAAGAGATGGAGGGTTAAGGAGCAAGGCTCTACTTTCATTCAACGTCAACTCGATTTTTACAAGCTAAGGGCACTTGTATGTATAGTGCCATCATACTAGGGTTTACACAAGTTAATCAATGGTTAAGATCCCATGAAATCATCCTAGGGTCATGAATTTGATAAGAAAAAGTGAAACAAAACAAGAGGAAACTGAAAAGCAACAACACACAAAAGTAAGGCAAGAAAAGTTACAAAAGGCGAAAGTGAATGCTCGCCTATTGTTTTCACCATATTTCCCTGAATTCAAAAGGTCTTAACTCTACCCATACTAATCCAAATGGAACAAATTAGGTATTTATCGAAAACTTATTGAATTATCTTTCCATCCATATGCTGAACGTTGACATTGGACATACGAGATAGGGAGATAAGCGGCAAAAAGCTGAAGTGGTCAAACCGCCTGGGAAAACTAGTAGTCCGACTTGATGGTTGCATATTTTATTTTCTCCGGTTATAATCAAAATGCGCATAAGGAAGAATTAACTTAGACATCTTCAAAAACACCCTTGTCAATGTTGGAGGTCAAAATCCACTCCATGGTTGACTGATCGAGCTTTGAATTTGACCGTTATAGCGCACGTAGGTGCGAGCTTTTCCAACACTTCTGGTCAAACTTCAAATCTCCATAGTTTATCGATCGGGCTTTGAATTTGACCGTTATAGCGCAAGTAGGTGCAGGCTTTTCCAACGCTTCTGGTCAAACTTCAAATGCCCATAACTTGTGATTTATAGCTCCAAAGTTGACGTTCTAGATATAGTTGGAAAGCTTAGGGAGTCCTGTTACCAACCATATATCATGAGTTGATGTTGGAGTTGTGGAGAAAAAGCTTAATAAGCCATAGGACATGCACATGGAGAAGCCATCATGCGTACTTTATGCACGTATTAATATTGAACAATGAACGCCACTATATTCTTTTTTTTTAAAATTTGGCAAACAAACGAAAATTACACAACAAACTTACTGTCCCTAGCTGTAATGGCTAACTTGTGTGCTTGAGAAATCAATAACCTGTCCACCTTCTCTACACAAACAAAGCTGAACCCCTAGATCAATTTATGAATTCTTGTTCGAATTGTGATGTTCTCCTTGGATCCCTTAGTCCTATGTAATCCCTTTAGCTCTTTAACGATTGTAGTTGAGTCCGTCCAAATGCAAACCTAAGAACAACCTAATCTCAAAGCTTCCTCCAACCCTCCCTCAAGAGGTAAATACTCCATCTGCAGTGCACTTACTCCAAAACTTGCTTTCGACCCTTGACATGCATATTCGATCTCCGACCGGATTATCCACGCCCGCCCCTCCCTTCATCGTGTTCATATTCCATGCTCCATTGATTTCCACAACCCAAGTTCTTAACTCATTCCTCTGCACTCTTTTCATAAAGCTCATACTTGTCGTCACTAGGTGTGTTTCATCATTATCAGCCCCATTCATGTGCTTCCTTGCTTCCGCCCACTTGCTCCTTAACATCATAACCTCCATCAAGACTTCTTGCGGATTAGCATTCATTCTTCTAAAGATAACCTTGTTCCAATGTTTCCAAATTTGCCATAACGTCCCCGCCAAACATTCTACCCCACTACCTCCATCTTGCCCCTTCCTCTTCCTCAAATAACCGAACCAATCCCAAAACCATTTATGAAGAGATATCGTAGGCAAAAGATTAATCCTCAATCCCAACTCTCCCCCTGCCCAAGTTTTCTTCACTAACTCACAATCTCTAAATAGATGTTCTGATGTCTTATTCTCCCTATGACAGAATACATATTTTGCTTCATGAACCAAATCTCTAACTACTAAATTAGGTCCCAATAACAGTGCATTGTTAAATAGTTTCCACATAAAAACCTATATTTTCAGTTCCACCTATAGTGCCCACAACCATTTCCATCCACAATTCTCCACAAAATATCACCTTCCATTATCACCTATAATGCGGCCATATTCATGTTCCACTTATGACATTATAGTATTAATTAAGCTGATGTGATTGTTAAATCATACTAACATATTAATATTAAATGAAAATATAACTAACTACGCTATAATTTTTTAATAAACTACAACATGATTAATTAAGATAAAATATTAAAACTAGTAACCACCAACATGATTATCAAATCAATTTTACATAATTTCCGAACATATTAATGTAAACATAGTAAAACTAAAATACTTGTAAGTATAACAAATTCTCTCTAACATATGATAAACATAAAGTGTAGCATAAACATATATATTGAATCCTACTAACATGTTTAACTTATAAAATTATAATACTAATTAAGCTTATGTAATTATTAAATTATGCTAATTCTAACATACTAATATTAATTACAAATTGAATTAACCATGCTATAATATTTTTAATTTCAAAAAAATTAATATAAAAAATTATAACAACCACAACATGATTGTTAAATTAATTGCATAATAATTCACATAAAAAAACAATAATAAAAATTTAAATAGGAAAAGTTACAATATGCTTCATTTATTTTTGGATTTGTATACCTCCAAAACTCTACAAATATTAACGTCAAAAGTAAATTAAAACAAAAACATAACAATAAATAAATTACAACAAAATATAAACATAATAAATTAATTAAAATATAGAATAAATAATTGACAATCTTATTATATTTTTCACCTTTTTCTTCATAACCTTCAAATAAAAAATGAGAGAATAAAGTTAATTAGGCCTTTTTTTTTGTTGCTTAGCAACGGTCAAAAAATTTAAAATTAACTAACTTTTAACATGTGTCCACCTATCTTCTATCTTTAGTTCGATAACCTCCCCGTGCATTGTGTCCTAAAGCTCTCACATTGACAAAACTGATATAAAAAGAGAGAAAACCCTGGTGGTCCAGCACTTAATTGATTTGAAAGAGAAAACTTTTAGTCTTTCTAGTGATTGTTATTTTTTTTTAATTAATAAGCCCTCAAAAAGGACAAGATATGGCGGAATAAATCACAAATGAAATAAATAAATAGAAGAAGACAAGAAAATTGGAGTCCAATATGGAGACAAATTTTCTAAACTTGCGTCTAGCCACATGATTCTACTAGAAGTATCTAAGTTGAGGTCCATTCCATGCTTTACTCTCCCTCCTCCTTGAGGTCCCAGTACTGCCACTGTCATCAGTGCAATGGCATCACTAGTCTTGAAAACTATTTCCATGGCCTCTCAACTCATTTCTCTCTCCTCATCTGTCACCTTCATTGTCATGAACTTGCACTTTATAATTGTCGATATTGTTTGTCATCAAAAGTATGGGTGTCATATGGTTACAAATGTTTTTGGTCTATGAATTTTTAACTCACATACCTGACCGCAAAACTCATGGAGTATGGTATTATTACAACCGCCATAATTTTTGAATACCCTAATAGATATGAGGAAGAATTTTGAAACTAAACAAGCTAGGATCTTGAAAAACATGCCGCATACGTGCCCCATTGTCACCTCTTGCTCCTATAACTATTATACATTAACCTACGGGTAATGATGAATGTAGTATTTCATTATGACTCCCATTCATCAGGCTAACTCGAACATCTTTTTTCTTTCTTCCTTTCTTTCTTTCTTTTCTTCTTTCTGTTTTCCATCCTAACCACAATAGAAAATAAAAATGCATCTACTGACCGGATTTTTAGGATCAACTAGTAAAACAAGTTGAACAATCAAATTTTTGTGGTTGGATTGAATCCAAGGCAAGCAAAGCCAATGTTGCTACTAGCCAAGCAAGCCATTAGAGAGATGAGAGAGAGCTAAGGTCCTCTTTTGCTTAAGAAAATGGTTAATCTTTTAAAACTCAAGAGCTAGGGTTAGTTGTTCTTTATGATGAAGCAATGATGTGATTTTCTATTCACCTTTTGAAACTCGAGGGAAAAAAAAAAGGGAATATAGCCTATTTTAACTTTTTTAATAAATTAATTTCTTTCAATTATAAGTATTTACTACAAAAGTCTTTATCTTTTTGGGATTTGAACTTCGATTCTCCTTCTTACCAATGTGAAATTATTAGCTAACTACAACCTCTTTGCAAAGCTATATTTTCTTCTCTTCATGTACATGCAGCTTCTAACTTACGTTGTATATTATGCATTGTCTTGCCGAAAGGGCAATAGCTTATTTGGCATTGCTATCACCTTCCAGCCCCGCCACCTAGTTTCAAGCCTGGTGAGGAGCACTTTGTTTACTACTGTTTGGGAAATGAGGAGCCTGGATGGCTGCTCCCCTCCTGTTGGCCCTCTAGGTCGTTCCTGAGAAAGGGAGGCCAAGTGGGTGGTCCATACTTACAAATAAAAAATGTATTGTCTTCTCTACAAATATATATGATCGTTATCACTATTGCGCAAAGCAAGCTAGTAGAAAATAGAATATGATAAGAAGTCATTCATATTTATCAAAAAGAACTGACTTGTTTTAGAGATAAATGAGCACAAAGAAAAAAAGAGACCGTGAGAATTGAGATATCCAATTTTGTTCTTCAAAGTTCAAAGTTAGAATCACAACAAGTTACAAGTCATATGTCTCTACAATTCCTTAGCATAGACAGACACCCAAGGTGAATGTCTGTATGAATTCTTGGGTGTGCATTATTAGGTTAAACCCCCCTCCCCTCCAAATGTCTTCATAATTTAAGAAAAAGGTTCATTGTTTTAAAAATAATATATATATATATATAGAGAGAGAGATCATCAGATACAATTTAAAAGTTTATTATTTAGAAGTTAGATTCAAATATAAAATATAAAATATATATTTTTTAAAAAAGGTTCATGATGTAAAATAAGATAATAATCCTTAAAAATGAAAAATTTAATCAATCAACATTGAAACTTTAGCACCCAAAAAGAAAATTGAAGGTTCAAATTAGTAGTGAAATGAGAAAGGGGGATATTCCTTGGGGTGGACTAAAGAGGGGAAAGGTGGGAATGCTAATATGATCACGCCAAAAAGTAAAATTGTAGTGCAACTTAAAAATAGAGAAAACATGACAAGAAATAACATTGTTTCTCTAAGAATTTGATTTTGAAAAAGAAAAGAAAAGAGAGACAATAGATTGTTTCCTATAAATTGATGGGTAATATATTTGAAAAAGAGGGATAAAAATATTAAATGAACAACAACAAAAAAAAAAAAAATTATAACTCAAATCTAAGTAATGAGGATGAAGGCTACAAGCACCGCTGCATCATGCCAACTTGAACTTATTGTACTACAAACAAATAATTGAATATTATTGACTTACATGTTTATTATCACGCTCCTAGGGGTTTGTACAAAGTGTAATACGTTTTGATGTATAATGAGCATTTTCATAGAAATTGAATTCAATGTGGTTTTGGATAATGGTAGGCTTTGTTCCCAAAAGTCATATCAATTGCTGAATATATATTCTGGAAGCATCCACATGACTGTCACAGGAACAATAGTTATATGATCCATCTATCTTAATTCTTGAATACCGAAGAAGCATTTTGCTGATTAGCTAGATATTGCCTAATCAACCTCCCCACCAGATTCAATTTTAAGGCAGAATAAATTTACATTAAAATCACCAATCTGTATCTCTAAACCCTAATCCCATGGTGAAAAAGACCAAAAACATCACTCAAAACGACCCAACCATCAACAATTTACAAGCATTCCTCAACATTGACCACAAACTTCCAACCTCAATTTTTCTCCATACAATGCATCTTCTGTGCCTCCATAAGCACAAACACCATGAACCATCGCAATTAAATCTGACAAAAGGTTTATTCAGTTTAAGTACGGGTTAGGCTAACTTGTGATTGTGCCATAATCTAATCAATGCCGTACGGGGTCTCGTTCAATTCGGGTTGACTCTGGGCCGATCAAAGTTTGTTCCAATAAATTTGTTTTGTAAAAAAAAAAAAGTAACTTTTATTAGAAATTTCTAGAGGAGTTGGGTTCTATTCGGGTCAATTTGGGTTTCAAAATCTACTTTAAAGTGAGTATGTTTTGAGTGAAAAATTTCTTAATTTTCATGCATAGATAATTAATTACTCTTTTTAAACTCCTTTTTCTGCCCTCAGTCAAAAATAAAAATACAGAAAACAAAATAAAAATACAGAAAACAAAAAAATAAATAGCAATTGATGACTTGTAAAATAAAAATGTGTATTTTCCCAATGGCTAGTGAGCCAATCACAAAAGCATCCATTAATAATGGGTCAATATTAATAGACTCTGATTCCTTATTAGAGAAGGGCATTATGGGCGATTATAATTTTTTTGTAACTAAATCCTTAATAAACTTGTTTTGTCGATCATACAATTGGGACGGAAGGAATGTTAGGATTGACGTTGTCTTTAGAAAACCATTAGGTAAGCTCTTTTACTTCTACAAATCAATACAATCATGTTTAGTCATTAGCTTTTTTAATGATTTTTTAAAGTGTTTGATAAGTTAATATTTTGTAATAATTTTTTACCCTAAAAATTTAATTTTAAAAAGTTAATTTTAATAACTTTTTTTTTGGTAAGGGAGAGTGATTTTTATTACCAACATTAGCCCATTTCAAATGGGAATAATTACATCAGGTGCTCAAAGAGGTATACAATATGTTTGCCAATCGAGAGAATTTCAATAACTTTTGATGATTGGTTTTTCTTTGTAAACTTTTTATCTCACATTTTTATTTTGAAATGATTAATTTTACCAAACAGTTTTCAGAAAACAACTAATATCAATAGCTAATATAAATAACTAATCCAATAAACTAACAAATAATTCAATCGACCAACGACCGAAACCGATAACCGATTGTCAAAAAGGGGGTCAATGTTCCTTGCTCATTAAGGCTATTAAGCTAGTCACCTGCCACCTTTGGGAAGATGAAGGCTAGGGTGCAGGACCATAGCTCAATACAGAGTATTAATTTTGTCAATAGGACTAAGACTACTTGTTTTAGCCAAAATGAATTTTTAGAAGAAATTTTCAAAATCACTCAACATTTAATCCCATTGAGAGTAGAGAACTTAGTTGAGCAACTAGAGAATGTTAATCACCAGCCCTCGGGTCTCGAGAAGTATGCAATTAATCAAGCTAAAGAACACATTGATTTCTCCTTAGCTTTGGAAAAAGAAAATCACGGGCGGGAAGTGCGAATTGATAATGAGGATCTATTACAACCTCCAGGCTTTGAAACACCAAGTGCGTTTAAACCTTTCAATTCATGAGAATTTGGAAAAAATTAAAGAAGGCAAGAAGAGAGCAAAAGTCAAATTGAGGGCAATCAAGAGGACATTAATTAGAAGGAAAAAACCTCCTCAATCAAGTATGGAGACTTCCACCAGTATTCAACAAATTGCTCGAGAATCCCTAAAAATAGGGAAAATTCTAGGGCTGGAAGTAATTGGAAACAAAAGAGGTGCAGCGGCGAGAATTACTAGAAGCTTGAAGAAAGCAAGGAAACTACGACATCAAAAGAAGGAAAAATAGAAGACCAAGTAGAAGACAGGAATAAGCAAACAGAGAAGGAAAGCTACAACATAGAATTAGAAACACACTTTTTTGTTAAAGAACAAACCTAGCTTTCAATGCTCAAGCTCTCTCATAGGCATTTTGTCAAACAGCTTGGTAGGCGTCTTGGTGGTTGGAGAAAGGTACATCGGAATGGGGGAAGGAAGAAAGTTTTCGATGGTTAGAAATTGTAGATGAGTGAAATCGGGAGGGAGAACCCTAGAGGCTTCAACCTTCTCTTCAAACGGGCAGTATAAGTGGAACAAGTACAAGGAAATTAAAGTGGAGCAAGCAGTTGAACACCGTAAACCCCGAATTTTTCGATTTGAGTTGTAGTGAGGGAGTGACAAGCGGAATTTGTAGAATGAAGGAGAAGGTATTGTTTTAGTGGGAGAAGAGCATAGAGGTGGATGAAGAGAGGCCACAAGTAGGCGATGTTTTGAAGGAGAGCTGACCACTTGATGTAGCATTTGTAAGGTAGACGAGGAAACCAAAACTTTGCATGAAGGTTTACTCTTGGAGAGGCTAAGTCACTCTAGAGGGGTGAATAAGGTGATGGAAGATTTTTGAGAAATTACAATAAGTTCTCCGTAAAACAGACTTAGAAAATAATTCGAGTCTAAATTGAATTCACAAAGTGCAATACACAGAAAAATACTTGGAAACCCTCCTGGGCGGAAAACCACGGACAAGTGCTAGTCCAAGCACCAAGTCAAATCCACTATTTTGAATCCACAAAATACAAGGACTGACTTTTACGGAATTTCTCCCTTAAACAATTCAATTGCAAGTTTCCTATACTAAAAAATTCTCTTATCTAATATAATACTTCTTAACTGAGATATCCTTTACGAGTTAGCGATAACAGAGCTGAGTTAACCCTTACAACTCAATCAAGGGACTTAGAAGAAAGTAGAAAAAGTAGAAGTGATTATAAGACTTTCTCTTTACAACTCGGAAAGTAAGAATTACATAATTAGAGTTGTAGGCTGAAGATTGAGTAAGTATGCACTAAGTAAGTGTTTCTCAATGTGTTTATAAATCTTCAAGTCTTGTAGAGTGGCTTCTATTTATACACAGCTGGGCAGATTATCCGTTGAGACTTGTTCGGACTGGTGACCTTCAATAGCCGTTGTAACGGCTAGTCCGAGTTACTCGTAAAAGGATCTGTTGTAATATGAACATTGTGTGGTGGTCCTTCGCTCAAAAAGTGGTCCATCCTTCTGGTTGTGACTGAATTCGGGGTGGAAACAACCGTTGGACTCAAAGTTGAAGTTTACCAGCTTTGGAAACAAACAACCCCGACACGGTGTCTAAGCCATGTCCGTAAATGACTCGATTTCTATCTCGCTGGTGTTTAATGGCTAGAAACGAGTTGCTTTTGCTTTTCAAAAAGTAAATTAAACTATTTTAATCAACTCTGCAAAAGCAAATCAAATTGGTACTCAAATTATAAAAATACTTTGGTCCAAGATTACACAAAGATAATAATTAATTCAAAGTAATTAAGCACTTAATTATCTTCAACCTAAAAGAGTGGAATTTTCCGAGTCTAACATTCATTACGTTCAAATTCCATCTTAAGTCAATCTTTTAAATGATAAAGCTAATAAGAATAAAGAATCAAAATACATAAACTTGATCAAGTAAATAATTTCATTGAATATACTAACTTAGAAAGTGGAACAAGTAATTCATTTTCACTTAGAACAGTAAGTTAATGCTCAGCATAAAAGTTTTTGTGAAATTATTTATTCATGCCATTGTTCCGAGTTATTTCGAGTGAGTCGAAACCCGATTAAGAGTGTTATGCGAGATAGATGATTTCCGAGTGGGTGAGAAAATAATGAAAACTTAGATATGAGTTTCTTAAAGGTTTAGAATGACTTGGAATCAAAACTTTAGAGAGATGGGGAGTTATACCCGAGTCTTCAATCTCCCCTTTTTATGAAAGGCGTTCCATACTTAAGATAGAAACTAATTATTTCAGAGAGTAAAGATTTCATTATATGATGATCGGAGCAAGAAAAATAATAAAGAATATTAAACATCTTAGCTATGATCATATACAACTCGAAAGGCTTGTTGAAGTACACAGAGCATAATGAAAATATATCAAAGTAAAAGATATATGCTCGAAATAGATATGCTCGAAATAAGTAAATTTCATTAAACATTCGAAACAATTACATACAAACTTAAAAAACAAAGAAACAAACATAGAAAAACTTAGAGAAACTCCCCTAAACCAAACATCTCTATTTTCTATCTTGTCTCTCCCCTATGAATTTCAGAAAAAAAAAAAAAGAAAAGAGGGAGGAAAGACCAATTCAGTACAAGATGTTGGACAAAATAAAACAAAGTTTGAAATCAAGGAGGAGTAGTAGTCTAGCAAGAAGTAGAAGAGCGAGGGTTGCGTCTGCGCTCGTAGCCTTGAGTAAAGACAGACTTAGTGAGGAAACAAGAACAAAGGTAGATCAGGCAGTGGAATTACACGCTCGCGAGATACATGAAGTGGTTCCTATGCCTCTTCTTCTTCGAGCCCTCGCAGCACTGCCGATGGAGGCCGTTGAATCGTAGAAGAGGCCTTAGACGCGCCTGCATTGCCAGCCTCCTATAAGGCGGACCGAGTGTGATCTAAAGATATCACCTTAGGATCTTTGTCGGCCTTACCCTCGGATTGAACTACTTCAATCTTCTTTTCTCCTTCTCCTTCAGCTTCTCCTTGTTTTTCTTCTTCTTCTTCTTCTTCTTCTTCTTCTTCTTCTTCTTCTTCTTCCGACTCGGACTTAGAATAACTAAAGGACTTTGAAAGTTGTGCTTCTTCGATTCCGAGTCCTTTGCTAACTTATACCTTCTTTCTTGGAGGTGATGGATTTGCTATTGTTATTGCTCAATAACCTCCTTAAGCTCAACAATCAAGGCTTGACCTCGCTCGATCCGAGTCCGAGCCCTACTTTGGAGCCGAGTCGTCAATGGCATGAAAGCACTGGAAGGCTCCCGAGTTGTTTGCAACTCTTTAGCCAAAGACACAAATTAAGTGGCCACCTTCTGAAGTAAATTAAGTGAAGGGCAGGCTGAGAAGTGGAAGGTTCAGCAGTAACAAGTGGAACCTTAGTACCAGCTTGAGTCTAAGGTGGAGGAGGAGGAGGAGGAGGAGGAGGAGCAAGTTCTATGGAATGAACCTAGATGCTAGGTTTGATTTCCTAATATCCAAGGCCAATGAGTTCACCTCTACCTAAGCAAACAGTAGCTCTAGGCACTTGTTTAGGTCAAAAAGGAAATCAACCTCAAACTAAGCAAATATAGTTGAAAGAAGAGCTTTAAAGGGATAAGTAGTCTTATTCTAGTTAGATGGAACAAAAGAAATTTGTTCCGAATAAAAGAGAAGAGATCAACCTCATACCCTTCCAGAATGCCGAAGAGAATCTTGGGAACTTTGCTATTAGGGTTCTCTTTTGAGGGATAGTAGGAGAAAATGGTTCTCATCAGAATGAAGCATAGAAGTCTGGCTTCACAAGTCTCCGAGTCGTAGAAAATTTTTTTCTCGACCGAGGGATTTCTTTGGAGTACTTGTCAAAGAAGTCATATGTGACTTCATTGAAGGAGATAGGGTTGAAATTGAGAAAAAGAGTCTTCACATTGAAAATTTTATGAAGTAGAGCAAGGTTGATATGAATCACCTTGCCTTGGACGACAAAAGAGATCACGTTATGTCTTGCTATCATGTGGGTGTAGAACTCAGTAACGAGTTCTAGGTAAATGTATTCGCAGAAACACAGGCAATTGAAAGTACCTATTTTGAGAGTAGGTTTGATCCAAGAAAAAGAGGTTTTAGAAAAGAATTTGTCATCAATTAAGAAATGTTGAGTGACCAAAGTTTTTGGATCATCCGAGGCGGGGTTTCTCCCTTGGCCCGGGCAACCTCGGATTAAGTTGTCTTAGTTCCGGCCTTCTTTATGGCCCAACCTCCCTCCATAGCTGAACATCTCTTGGGCATATTGAAAGAGATAGAGAGAGTTTGAGAGTAAAGAAAACGAGAGTAAAGAGCACGGATGAGTGAGAAAACAGAGAGAGAATTTGAGTGCAAGAGAAATTAACTGCGAGAGAAAATAGAGCGAGAGTGTGAGCAATAAGTATGCAAAGTGAATGTGCTATTTATAGAATAAGGACTTTCATTGAACAATCGCCTTTCTAACTAACCCTCCAAATAACGGTTATTAGACCGTTGAGTCTCCCGGCGAGTAACGGCTAGTTTCGAGCGGCTTTCTTCAACAACTAGTTCTTCTAACCATTCGAGTGACAGAGAGAGAAGAAAATATTTTCAAAAAGATTTCTTAGATTCTCGATTTATCTAGAGATGATCTTAGAATTTTAAAGTCAATTTTTCATAAATTGGGTCCGACTCGATAATGTGTCCGAGTGACTCGAGAACACACTCGGAAAATTAATAACTCATAGCTCAATCTCATTCTCGTGTCAATTGATCCATTTGTTATTCACATAAAGCATATAACAATCGAAATATAATAACTCATACATCAACTAAGCTAATCATGTAATTAACATGCCAAGTTCATTCTTAATAAAGCAAAACTGATCTTCACTCGGAGGTTTAGTGAAAATATTAGCTAATTGAAATTTTGTAGGAATAAACTCAAGTTTAATATCACTTTTCTCATAATGGTCTCTCGGAAAATGATACTTGACCTCAATATGTTTCGTTTTTAGTGCTGAACTGGATTCTTGGTGATGCTGATTACACTTTGATTGTCACACTTGATTGGGATAGATGTGAATGACAGTCCTAGATCCTTCAAGTGTTACTTGATCCAGAGAATCTGAGTACAACAAACTCCAACTGCTATGTACTCGGACTCAGCAGTTGATAGAGCAACCGAGTTTTGCTTCTTTAAATGCTTGGAAGATGAGTGATTGACCCACAAATTGACATGCTCCTGATGTGCTATCTCTATCAACTTTATATCTAGCATAGTCAGCATTTGAGTATCCAAGTGAGGGTTAGATATGAGTCTTTGAAATACCAAAGACTAAGTGTCCGAGTCCCCGTAAGATATCTAAAAATTCTCTTCACCGTAGTGAGATGTGATTCCTTAGGATTAGCTTAAAATCTTGCACAAAGGTAGACACTAAATATGATATATGGCCTACTAGATGTGAGATAAAGTAGAGATCCAATCATACCTCTATAGAGTTTCGATCTGCAGCTTTACCTTTCTCATCCGAGACCAATTTAGTATTGCTACTCATTGGTGTTGTTGCATGTTTCATATCTTGTAGCTTGTACTTCTTCAATAACTCCTTGGTGTATTTAGATTGATGAACATAGATGTCATCCTTCTTTTGCTTGATTGACAATCTAAGGAAGAAATTGAGTTTTCCCATCATGCTCATTTGGAACTCTTGTCTCATTAACTCATAAAACTCTTGGCATATAGTTTCATTAGTAGCTCCATATTTAATGTTATCAACATAGACCTGAATGATAAGAAAATCATTCCCCTTGGTTTTTGTAAAAGAGTTTTGTCAATAAGACCTCTTTTGAAGTCATTTTCAACCACGAAATTGCTTAGTCTTTCATACCAAGCTCTAGGAGCTTGTTTCAAACCATATAAAGCCTTTTACAACTTGAAAACATGATTTTGGAAATTAAGAGTTTTCAAATCCAGGGGGTTGCTCAACGTAAAATTCTTCTTGAATATAACCATTTAGAAATGCACATTTAACATCCATTTGATAAAGCTTAATGTTCATCCTAGATGCAAATGCTAAGAGAATTCTAATTGCCTCCATCCTAATAATAGGTGTAAAGGTTTCCCCACAGTTAATTCCCTCTTCTTGGTTATATCCCCGAGCAACTAGTCTGGCCTTATTTCTTACTACCAAACCTCCCTCATCTAGTTTGTTCTTGAAAACCCATTTGGTTCTATTATTGGGTGGTCGAAGGTTGTTTGATCGAGTACGGACTTGGTTTCTTTCAAATTGATTTAATTCTTCTTACGTGGCCTCTACCCATTCAGGTTTAAGTAAGGCTTCTAGTACATTTTTAGGTTCGATTAATGATATGAATGCTGAAAATCCACATAGATTTTACAAAGAAGAATGAGTTCTTACCCCACTTGTTGATATCAAAAAGATGTTCTCAGGTGGGTGACTAGATGCATATTTAAAAGCTTTACCTGTCCTCTTATTTACCAAGTTTGTTGGTTGAATAGTCCGATCTTCAGTTGGTTGCTCTTGTTGAACTTCTGCATAGCCTTATCCTTCAGCGAGTCTAAGCTAGCTCTTGAATCTGTCTTATTATGAGACGGCTCATTCCGAGTTGTCTCAATTCTTTTGCTTTGGTTCATTTTGAGCTCAGCTTCAGCTATATCATCTTTATCTCGTGTTAAGCTTGAAATCTAAGAAAGTGGATTCACTTGTCCTGCCATGGTCAATCTCATCAAAGACAACGTGGATACTTTCTTCCACTTTGTTAGTTCTCTTGTTAAAAATTCTATAAGCTTTATTATGAGATGAGTAACCCAAAAATATACCTTCATCTGACCTTGCATCAAACTTAGTGAGATGTTCATTACCATTATTATGCACATAGCATTTACATCCAAATGGCTTGAAGTAGGAAATATTGGGCTTCTTTCCTTTGTATAGCTCATAGGGTGTCTTCTTCAGAATGGGTCCGATGAGGCATGAAGGTTTGCTCTTGGAGAGTCTTAGTCACCCTAGAGGGGGGTGAATAGGGTGATGAGGAAATTTTAACAAACTTGGAAGATTAAAGCTTGAAAAAATAATCAAGACAATCCGAGTCTAGACTGGACTTAGAAAAGTGTGAACTCGGATATACGTGGAAATCTTCCTGGGGCAAAACCCACGGTCGGTGCTAATCCAAGCATAAAGTCAAATCCACTATTTTGAATCCAAAAATACAAGCATACCGACTCAACCGAATTGTTCTCTTAAACAATTTCTTACAGAGTTTTCCTTGACTCGAAGTTCCCTTATCTCATCTAGTACTTCCTAACCGAGGTAACCTTTACAACTAGGGACAACTGAGCTAAGTTAACCCTTACTCGCTCAGTCAAGGGACCTTACTCAGAAAGTAAGAAGGAGTATATGACTGATTACAAGACTTTACAACTCATAAAGTAAGAATTATAAGCTGGGAGTTGTAAATAGAAGATTGAGTATGAATACAAAGACTTTGGCTTAAGTAATGTGTATTGACAATAATTTTAGCAAGTTTCAGCAATCTTCAAGTCCGGAGAGTTGGCTTCTATTTATAGATGACCAAGAAGATTAGCCGTTGTGACTATCTTGTGAATAGAAGTCCTTTGTGATCGTTGTAGCAGTTCTTCCGAGTCGCTCGGAAAATATCCGTTGAGATGTGAACCTTGTGCAACGGCTCTTGACTCCTAAAGGTGCTCCAATCAGCTAGTGGTGTCCGAAAAGTAAGGTGGAAACCACCGTTAAGCTTAGCGTTGAAGATTTCCAGCTTTGGAAACAGACAACCCCGACATAGTGTCCGAGCCTTGTTCGAAGTAGAAAAGCCTTGTCTGCTGGTGATTGACGACTTGAAGTCTGGTTACTTTTGTAATTCAAAACTAAGATAACCTCGTTTAGATAACCTACAAAAGTAAACAATATTGGTTCTCAAATTATAAAATACTTTGGTCCAAGATTAGGCACAGATAATAATTTAATTAAGATAATTAAGTGAAAAATCATCTTAGGCCTAGAGGAGTGAAATTTTCTGAGTCTAATATTCATTACACTCGTAATCCATCGAGTCGGTCTTAAGAAAGATCAAGTTATAAAGAAAATATCAGAGTATAAGTACTTGATCTACACAAATAATTCTCGAACAAACATGTTGACTTAGAAAGATGAATTAATGTTATAATTCACTTTACCTCGGAATATGAAGTCGAGCTTAGATTAAAAGTGTTAGAGAGACTGTTTGAACATGCGATAAAACTAAGTAGTGTATGAGTGACTCGAAACATCGGTGTGAGTTGATGAACAAGAATGTGTTTTCCGAGTCAGTCGAATCGAATGAAAACATATGCAATAGTTTCTATATTACTCAGAATGACTTGTAATCAAAACTTAGGAAGGATGAGTTTTGTACCTGAGTCCTTAAGACCACTCGGAATGATATAAATTCGAGTCCGAGTCTTCAATCTCCCCTTTTTGATGAAAGGCATTCCATACTCGAGATAGTAGCTTTGTTAGTGAAATAATCAAGAGTTTTCATTCTTACTCATTTGACAAAGAATATATCGAGCTTAGAATAAAATATCATAGAAAAATAGAATAATAAATGAAGTGATTCGGACTTAGAATATTGTCTGCAGACAGCTCATTTGATGAAAAATTGTGAGTAGTTATATCGGAGGAAAATAGAGAAATGAGCTGATATATCGAGGAAAACATAATAAGAAATTTAACTCGTAAAGAAGTTATACTCGAAAGCAATATGCTCGAAATCGAAACTTTATTCATATATATACATAAATACGGAAAATACATACAAAAGAGAGAGTGAGAAGATTCCCCTAAACAAGATAATAAATTTTCTAAGTATTCTCCCCTTGCCTTTCACCAAAAAAAAAAAATCAAAATGGGGAAGAATGTATCAAGTCGATACAATTTGTTTGTCCGGACAAAAAAAAATAAAACTAACGAAAACAAAAACAAGAAAAAGAAATCAAGATGGTGGAGTGGGAATGGTCTCGAGTTGAGGTGGATGAGCGTGTTGTGCACCTACGCCGATACGCTTGTGAAGTCGTTGAAGATCTTGTCGGTGGTAGCACTAGGATCTCTAGAATGGGCTTAGCTCGAGTGGCTGACCCGGAACAAGGTCATCCAGAGGCTTATCCTCTTAGAACATTGTAGAAGGAGGTGCTTCCTCCGGCTTGCTCGTCGCTGACTCGTCCACCATCGATACGGTCTTCGACTCACTCGGACTCGCTGTCCGAGCTTATCAATTCCGATTGAGGAGGGGAAGCACCTCGTCCCTCGGCTTCGTCCCGCTTTTCTCCTTTTTCCTCTTTCTCTTCTTCCTTCTCTTCGTCCTCCTTCTCCTCGAAGGAGCCGCTTCAGCCACGAGCCTCCTCTTCTTCTTCAGCTGACTCTCCGGATAGAGAGTTGGTAAGGCTCGAGGACTCCTTAGACGTGTATGAGCTATCCGGGTCCTAAGCAACTTTGGATCGCCTCTCTCGGAGGAGCTCGATCATCTCCTGTTGCTCCTTAACCAAATTTTTCATTTCGAGAAGCACATCTTGTTGCTCTTGAATTTGAGATTGGGCCGTTTTTGGTTGATGGACATGTTCCGAAGAACAAGTTTGAAGGAGCGGAGAGTGTCTCGGAGATTAGCGGACATAGAGGAGAGCTTGTCTATCGGGGATGTAGACAAGGCGATAGTGGCTTGAAGAGGGGGACCTAAGGTGGATGCACCGCCAGGTGGAGGAGGGAGTGAGAGAGGAGTCCGAGTCCGTTCTCGCTCTCTAACAGTTAGAATTCGAGTGTCTATCTCCCTACGGCTAGTTCACCGATTGATACGCCCAAGAGAGAGAGAGAGAGAGAGAGAGAGAGAGAGAGATTTTAAAAGAAATTTCTGAAATTCTCCACTAATCTAGAGATGATTTCGAAGTTTGAAGTCCAATTTTCTCAAAACCGAGTCCGACTCAGTAAAGTTACTGAGTGACTCGTAAAGCGCAAACAGATAATAACTCCTAGCTCAGTATCACCGGGTCAACTAAACTAATTGTTATTAAGACATAGAGAAGAAACATGTAACACACAATCATGCAAGATAATTCCGAAGGTTTGCTCGGGGAGAGACTAAGTCACCTTAGAGGGGGTGAATAGCGTGA